>JANZLC010000202.1:3605-14697 GCA_026413385.1 Erythroxylum gracilipes | reverse complement strand
CACCCCACCCGAAGGTGTTTGCAGGTTATACTGCGGCGTGTGTTTGCGGGTTATACCGCGGCATCCAACCTTAATCAATTTTGTCCTCTTTGGTCATGGGTGGAATCCACGATTCGAACCCATGACCTCAAGGTTTTGTTGGTTTTATAACCACGCCTCTTACCATTGAGTATGAGAATGGTCTTAAGATGAAAAAAAAATTTATCGAGATTTTCGGAGTAGTCTAAGTTTTCCAATGTGGATTCGGATTAAGTAGTTGGGTTTCGGAAACGGGATACAACAGCCTTACATCATGTTTGAAAGTTATTTTACTCCTCCTTTTCTATATTCTATAAATGTTACATCTTAGTATCAGTTTAAAAATTGTTAGATCTTTTTTGTGTCTACCTCTCCTATTATTTCTAAATCAGAAACTGAGATTAATTACTTTCACTGCATTATATTATACCTAAATTCTAAATTTGGCTTTAAAATAGATTTGTAGAACAATAATTTAATAACAGATGTCAACTTGATTACAAATTTTACATCGGATATTGGCTAGAGTAATGTCTTTTAATATATCTAATAAATTTCATCTTTATTTAATTACTAGCCATAATATGAAAGAAGTCTTGGAAAAGTTGTTAATAAACCAAACCTGCTTCCTCTAAGTTTCTTCTTTGTAGGCACCTTAAATAGGCTAAGACAAGATTTGTTAATGAAACTTCTTGAGCTGTGTCTTCTCTATATCATCATGTCCTCTTCATCCATTTTTGGTTTGTAATTAAAGATAGAGTTCAGAATAATGCTCAATCCTTTATGTCTATAGTCCGATTCACCATCAAAGATAGAGTTCAAAATAGTGTTAAATCTTTTTTTTTGCTGGGGATGGTGTCCGTTTTATTAGCTTAATAAAACAAGTACATAGAGAGGCAGGGCATATGACCAGTACCTCTCCAGAACAAAAGCCCAGGTGACATACACGAGCAAAGCAATCTATTTCACCATCATCAAGAATAGTGTTAAATCATCTATGTCTACAGTCTCATTCACCATCACAGATTATTACATCTACTTTAGCTTTTAAAGGGATTAAAAGCTTGAGATTATCCAAACCTTGAATTTTATATAGAGGAACAAGTTTGTTCCACTTTTCAAAATAACATATATTTTTTCTTTCATTCTCAATTTTGACTTTCATTTCTATAATTATAATATCTCTCAGCTTAAGTATCTAGTTAAGAGTTCATAAGTTGTTTGGCTTAGCTTTGATTCTCCAAAAGTTGTGATCTTTTATGATATATGAAATTATCCACTATATCTTATACAAATAATGGGGTTTGCAAATAGCTTCCATACCCTTTTGGTCTTTCTAATTGAGTTTACTCTTAAACCTCCTTCCTCCAAAGATGAATTGACCTTTATCCATTTAGCTTTAGCCCGCAACACATTATCTAATTTACCATACCATAAGAAATTCTTCAGCATCCTCTCTATATCTTCGATCAAGTTTTAAGGCTGAACAAATGGCAATAAAAGTGGATATAAAGGTTATTCAATACTATTATTATTAGTTAAAGCCTTCGTGTATATGATAGAAATTTATTATTTTAGTGACATTATTTTATTAATAGAGTCAAATAAAGGCTGACAATCTTTGTAGGAGACTATCTTGTCTAAAATTAGTATTCCTAGATATTTAAAAGGTATCTCTTAAAGTTTAAGTCCATAAATTCTTGAGAGGTTACTTACTATACCCTGGGCTTCGGTAAAAAGATATATTCATGGTTTGCTTTTATTTAAAGAAAGACCAGAGTTTAGGTTGAAAATTTGTAAGAATTACATTAGCAATTGTACTAAACTTAAGTCAATACCATAAAACAACAAAAGATCATCTACAAAGGATATATTATACTACATCAACTTCTTCCATTTATGGGAAATTTAAACTTGGTACTTCTTTTTATTCTATAAGCAATCAACCTATAAATAAGTATGAGGATAATAAGTCACCTTGTCTCAAGCCTTTAGCTCCTTTGAATATTACATTGGGTTCCCCATTAATAAGAATGGAAAAAAGAAATAGTGGGCATACACTGCTTAATCGAAAATAAAAATAGACTTGGAAATTCAAAAGCATTTAAAATGTTAAGAATGAAAATCCAAATTGATTGAATCAAATGCTTTATTAAATTTGATTGTCATTAAGTAGCTTTTTAGAGGCTTTTTTTAACTTTTATAGCTTTTAAAGAGTTCTTGAGCTAGCAGCAAGTTATCACCTATATTCCTTCTTTGGATGAAGACCCTTGATTTGGATTGATGTCATTCTTTATGACTTCTTTTACCCTTGTTGCAATCATTTTCGGAGTAATCTTTTATAGAATATTACAGTATAAAGTTAGCCTAAAATCACTTGAAAAGTTTTCATTTAGTTTCTTGGGAATAAGATACTGACCGCTCGTCGTAACGCTAATCAAAATTAAAATAAATAGACTACTACTGTAGAGTGGTGAGTTTAGGTCGATCCCACATAGAGTGCGTGTAAAGTTTTTGAAATAAAAAATAACCGGTGTTTACACTTAAAGGGGGTTTTAGATTTTTGAAAAGAAAAATAAAAATAAAACTCACTAATAAAATCTAATTAAAGAAAACATGCAAAAATAAAAAAATGGGAAATTCGGTAGGGATCCGGTTCTTTGGCTCAATCTCGACCTAAACCCTGACTAAGTATATTTTATTAATTTGTTGTCCTTTAACCTCTCCCAGAAACTATTAATCGTGGGTTAAAAATTAATTCGAGTTTTCCCTTAGATTTTCTTTAATCAAGATACGATCGTTAATTAAACTTAACCACCTAACAACCTAGGATACGATCTCTAGATTTAATTAGGCGATAGCATTACGAATTAGGAAAATCGATTAATCAAGGCAACAATCACATACGTTCGGGTTATTTAACCTAGGTCATGTTATCCCTAATGATTACGAATCATTAGGCGCTACATATGAATTTCAACATAACAATTACGGATTATATCGAAATTCTAGCAATGGATTTGAAATTAACAATTCAATGAACGCATTAAAATCATCAATCACAACACCTAATAGGTTCATACACAAATAACCGAATAATAACGAAAATCTGATTATTCATACAAAAACCCAATTAATTAAAATAGGATAACACAATCAATTTCTAATGAGAGAAAAAAACAACAAACTAATTACAAAAATACTTAACCCGGGTCGTCGGTGTCGATTTTACCTCCGAACCAGCGTCGGGACGCTTATCCCTTCATAGATATTTTCTGACAAAAATGCCTCAACTTCATTTTAATCCCTGACTAAAAATCCCTGTTTACTTCTCTCTATCACCCCCTTCACTCTTCTGGGTCTGCTGCTTTTTATATTTCTGTGCACTAATTTTTCCTCCAATTACGCAACACATCTCTCCTGTGTTTTAATCCCCGCCGTTGTTGTTGATTTTATCCTACTTTCACTATCTCCAGCGCTGCCCTCTATATGTGCCTCTTGATTCCTTTGTATCTGCGCCGACAACTCTGCTTGTCTTCGTCTGCGTGCTCTCCTTTCACCGATTGCGCCAGTTACGTAGACTGTCTCTTTAAACATTGTGCTTCATTCGCGTCACACTGTGCCCATTTAAACTATGTTCTTGCGTCTTGCCTCACTATTCCTTGATGTGACAAATAAAGGTCACTTGTCAAGTAAACAAAATATTTGCTTCTCTCTTCTAGCGGGCGTGGATGGACCTCCATATTTGCTTCTCTTGTGTCCACGCGTTACCTCTCTACGCGCTACTGCTTCTTTATGTTTTATTCCTTGTGTGTTCCTTGCGTGAATTGCTCCTCCTTTAATTGTTGTCCTTCACTTCATTTAATTTGCTTTTGCCTGAGTTATACGTTGCTGCCTTCTTGTGCGTCCCTACTTCAAAAACAACGCCTCCTTCCTTGACTCTTGTTCAATGATTAGACAATTAAAGTCTCTCCTCATTTTCCTCCGGTGTGCTGCGTGTGCAGTGATTAAACAATTAATTTGTCTCCACCTTCAAATCCTCTCTGCTCTAATTTGCTCTCCACGTTGTAACTAATTCATGGGACCCTCCAGTGTATTCCATTCAACAAATAAACTCTCTCCTTTAATGCCTGCGTGACTCATTTAATTTTGCTGCTCACCTCCTTTGTCGCATTGCTCCTTTATTTCCATTTTTCTCACCTTGTGTTATTATTTTTTTCCTCCATAAAAGCAAGTAGGTATTAATCTTCGGAAAACGATCTAAATTTTGTATTTTTGACTCACTTTAATTTCTTTGCTTCCAAATTGTACCTAAAATCAAATATGGATTAAAGTGAGTATCTTAAGCATTTTTATACCAATAATCGCTAAGTGAAAATAATTAAAAATATCAACAATTAAGCACATATCAGAAGGTGACGAGGGTTGCGGAGACGGATGTATCAGAAAGCAGGGGCAGGCTCAAAGGTAAGATTAGTCAAATGTTCCGGGACCTGATAGGTTCGGAACATGTCGGTGATTAGGTGGGGAAAGATGAGGGAATGGTTGACGTTAGATGATAGGATGGATTGGCGGAGGGCGGAGGTGATGGCATGAGCAAGGTTTACCGGTTGGTCGACCATCAACAGGTAGATATAGAGAGCCTGCTCCTTGGGAACCATGGCGAGGTGGGAGGTTGGGAGGATGTTGTTGCAAATGAAGTGGAGCCAAGGACGGGCTTCAGAGCGAGGGTCACTACGCCGGATGTATCATTGAGACCCTCTAGGTTGATACCATTCGGCACCCTCAGAACAGAGGGTACGAAGGACATCGTCCCAGGGGTATTCATGAAGGAGCTCGGCATAGTGGAAGTGGGGGGTAAGAGGAAGGTGATAATGCTCCCTAATGGCAACCGAAGTGAATGTGCGGGGAATGGTAACACCTCAGAAGTTAATTCCGTAGGTGCCGGAGGAACGGGCATGGGTATAAAATTGTCGGACGAATGTGGTGTTGCCAGAGGTTCTAGGTTGGGCTAAGCCTGAGAGATGGAGTTGAACAATTTGGCGAACAAAGGGGTTGTGGTGAAGGGTAAGAGGGAAAGGCTTTTCCTTGAGTATTGCCCTGACCTCAATTTTTGCGGCCAGTTCAGCATACTCCGGATCGATCGGAAGGGAAGAAGAACGGGTTGGAGAAGGTGGACGGTGTGAAAAATGTGAAGGTTGAGGAGAAGAGGAGTTAGCAGAGAAAAGTCCCAAAGAGGAAGGAGAGGGAATAGGGTGAGGAGAAGGAGAATTGTCGGAGAAAAACTCGTCGAACGAGTCGGAAGGGAGGACATGGGATGGGGTATGGGGACGGTTGGCCCTGCTAACGTTCTTTGTACGAGGCATTTTCCTGCACACAAAAAGAGATAGAAACAGAAAAAAATCAATAAAGAAATTCAGCAAAATCTGCCACCTCATCGCGACGTATGGGAAGACGTCATGACGAGACAAGGCCCTTGACCAGACGTCGCGACGTGCAAAAGCATATGTCGTGACGAGACAAGGGACTTCGCACGTCGCGACGAGGCAAGTCCCTCATCGCAACGTATGGCGATTTTCAGACACAACGCGACGAGCATCGCTCGTCGCGAAACCCTAACTTAAAACTACTGAAAACGAGAACGAAAAAGGAGAAAAAGGAAGGGAATGAGACGCTTACAGGGGTCGGAATCGAGAGGAGGAAGACGACGGAGGCTTGGGGCACAGTTAGGCGATGGAGAATGGAGGAAAAAGTGAGAGAAAATCGGCAACAGGAGACGCTTCGGTGGAGGAAGAATGAGGGAGAAGAGAAGAAGAAGAAATAGCGAGAGGGTGAAAAGATCAAAAGGACACTGGACAAAACGAAGGACCGTCGTGCAAAAAGGGCAGAAAGGGAATTTCAATTGACTGCACGTCGCGACGTATAAATTTAAACATGACGAAGGAGTCAAAGAAGAAACAAAACACGTAGCGACGTGTGATGCCACGTTGCGACGCCTCTACCTTAACAGACAACACAAAACCTAAGGGATCCTAAACAGTTGCAAAATCAATCAACAATTCAATCTCACAATAACTAATCTCTTCTACCACGGTCCGTGCTTCATTTATTCAGAAAGATTTAGGGCTCAAAAAGGGAAGTAATTTATTAGAACAAGAAATAGAAATCCTACCTAACTACAGCTAATCCTACTGGTTGGGTCTCTCCCCCCACACTTAATCAACATACTCATGCAAAACAAAATTTCATACCAATTCCAAGTAAGACGCATAAATAAATTGAAAATGCAAGAAGAGAAACAACTTGGTGCTCACGGTGGGTCCTGTAGCTCGGGATGGATGTCCGGTTGGTATCCTAGCTCCATCTCAGCAGCTTGGCTCCTTTGCAGCTCTGTGCCGACGCTCATACTCAAGGGTTCACCTGCAAAATCCTCAGCAAGAAAACTTTCTCCAAAGAGATCATCAGTAGAAGATGTCAGAGTTTGCGCAAAATCAACACATGCATCATCTACAACTATATCCAGCATATTTACTCCAAGGAGTGAGTAATCCTCATGGAGGTGCTTCATTGCTTCATGCATGTTGAAGCTTACCTTTTGGTCACCAACCTCTATGGTGATTTTACCTTCCTTCATGCTTATCATGGTGCTTGCTGTCCGGAGGAAGGGTAGTCCGAGAATTAAGGAAGTATCCTACACAACTTCAGTAGACATGTCAAGCACAAACAAATCAGCAGAAAATACTAAGCTTTTTACCTGGACAAGAATGTCTTCAATGATACCCACGGGATGCCTAAAGGATCTATCAGCCAATTGTAAAACTACCGAAGTAGGTTTTATACTTTTCACTCCTAGGGCTTCGTAGACTGATTTAGGCATCACATTAATAGCCGCCCCCAGATCCAATAATGCTCTTCCGATAGTCACCTTTCTAATAATTCTCTTAATGGGTTTTTTCCTGCTACGCGAGGGGTGAGACAGGGGGACCCCCTCTCTCCGTATCTGTTTGTCTTGGCGATGGAGGGGTTAGATGGGATATTGAGAGAGGCGACCACAACCTCGAGTTATTGCTATCACTGGCGGTGTTGGCAGATTTCCCTTACTCATCTCTGTTTCGCAGATGATTTGATGATTTTCAGTCGGGCAGATTCAGCTTCTCTTGGGATTATCCGCCAGGCTCTGACAGATTTTTAAAGGGTCTCTGGGTTAGCTATGAACTCGGATAAGATCCGAGTTTTCTTCTCAGGGATCCCCGACGTGGAGGTCTCCTCTCTATAAAGCGTACTTGGGATTCAGACTGGTTCCCTCCCGATCTGTTCTTTGGGCATTCCTCTTATCACTACTCGGCTAAGACACGCAGATTGTCTTCCTTTGGTGGAGAGGATACTTTCTCGGATTCGTTTGTGGATCTCAACATCTCTTACCTATGCGGGTCGGTTGCAGCTGATTAGATCAGTGCTTTTCTCCATACAGGTGTACTGGTCAGGTATGTTTCTTCTACCGTCTAGTATTACCCGCCGTATTGAGAGTATTTTGTCATCTTTCCTCTGAAGGGGTACTTCACTGACCCACACTGGAGCTAAGGTATCTTGAGAGTCAGTTTGTTTTCCGAGGCAGGAGGGTGGTCTTGGAGTTAAGCAGGTTAGAGATTAGAATAAGGCTGCCACACTTAAGTGCGTGTTGAGACTATTCACAGATAGATCTTCTACTTGGACCATGTGGGTACATACAGTTTTGCTGAAGGGTAGATCTTTCTGGCATATCCGAGTCCCGTTGAGCTCTTGTTGCTTCTAGCAGAAGATTCTGTTAAGTCGGGAGTGGTACCGAGGTCTTATAGTTGCTTGTATTGGTGATAGGAGAAATACTTCCTTATGGCAGGATTATTGGTTGCCAAATCAGGGGCCTTTGTGTGATCAATTCTCTTTCCGTGATCTTACTTCTATTGGGATCTCTTGGGATGCCAGGGTCTTAGAGATTATTCATTCGGGAGAGTGGGCTTTTCCGGAGGGGAGTAGTGTATTACAACAGGTTTGGGACTCAGTCAGCTTTAGACCACAGGTTCATCACACTGATAGTTGGGTTTGGAAAGGTCACTCATCAGGAGTCTTCTCTGTCGACTCTGCATGGAACCTTACCCGAGCTCGGCGACCTGTGGATCTGATTCATCATTTACTATGGTTCCCAGGACATATTCCACGACATTATTTTATCCTTTGGCTAGCTTCATAGGGGAGTCTCCGGACTATAGACAGACTCTCCTACCATGCGGACTCTCGCTATGCGTGCTTGGAAGACCCTAGGCCTTGAGGATGTCCTCTCCATAGGCACGAGCTTCTTTTTATTTTGTTTCCAGTCTGAGGCAGCTTCACAGGCTATCCTCGAGCAGGGCTTGTGGCTTTTTGGTAGAAAAGTCATTGTTCTTCAGTAGTGGCACCCGCACTTTGAGTATGATAAATCCCAAGTATCCCGCGTACCTGTTTGGGTCCGCTTATATGGGTTTCCATTCCCTTTATGGAATGAACGCAGTCTTGGCCTCATAGGCCACCAGATCGGGCAGCCTCTTCTCTGTGACCGGCATACTTCAGCCCACATCTGTCTCGCCTTTGCTAGGCTCTGTGTGGAGATATTTTCCGATTTCGAGTTGGTCCGCGAGATTGCTTTGCGCTGCAAGTTGAGTACTGAACCGATCCACATTCAATTGGAGTACGAGTGGACACCTAAGCGCTGCTCCACGTGTTATGTATTTGGGCATTCATGCGCCCCTCCACCAGCTGCTGCACCTTTGGAGCTACCAGTTGCACCACTTGCTGCTTCACCAGTGCCTCGAGAGGTGATACTGGTCCCTACGGCTCCCCAGCCCATAGCTGAGCCCTTTTCGGTCGCACCTCAGGTTGTTGACCCAGTTCAGCATCTAGCCTCATTTATAGTCTCCCCAGTGGCTAGGGCTGTGATATAGACCCCTATTCAGGATGGTTCGGGATCTTCAGCTGCTCCAGACACCGCGACTACAGTTCGGACTACTCCACCTCCATGTCGACACAAGCCTGCACAGGTGAGCGTTAGCCCAATTCGGACGCCTAGTCCAGCAGTTTCTACAGAGATGAGGTCCACCCCTAGCAGGATGCCTTGTGTCCTCAGTACTAAGGCCTCCATTCCTAGTAGTAGCCATGGCTCTCGATTTGCTTGCCTCTTCGGAGATTTTTCGCTTGGTGACTCGCCCATTCCTATTCGGGGGTTGACAGGCGATGGTGTGAGTGAGGGGACTCACCCCTCTCTTTGATTTCTGCCGATTTGTTTGATATTCCATTTCCTATGATAGGAAGTTGGAATATTAGGGCCTTAATGGTCCTCACACTCAGCGAGCGATTAGAGATTGGATTCGGCATCACGATCTTGGATTGGTTGGTCTCTTGGAGATAAAGGTAGTGTCTCCCTCCTTAGCAGGTGTAGTTTCGGCTACTTGTTGTGGATGGGATTATTTGAGTAGTGTGACAGATCAGGTAGCATGTCGCATTCTGGTATGTTGGGACCCCAGTCTGTTTGAGGTACGGCATCCGGTGTCTACTCTTCAGGGCATCAGTTGTGAGGTGACTCGCCGGAGAGAGGGTTCCATTTTTGGGCTTACAGTTGTCTATGGCTCCACAGACCCGGGCACTAGGCGAAAGCTTTGGGATTTTCTCCGTGGGTAGGCCGATCAATTTACTTCTATGCCTTGGTTGGTGCTGGGTGACTTTAATGTCATTCTGAGTTATTTAGACCGAGTCGGGGGAGATATTGGGTGGTATCGACATATGGATGAGTTTGGGGAGTGTTTTCACGATGTTGAGAGTTGCTCCGACTTCCTTACTGAGGTCTGCGTTATACTTGGAATAATGGTCGGCAGGGATCGGATTCCATTCTCAGGTGCTTGGACTGGAGTTTTGGCAACTCCGTATGGTTCACCTTATGGCCTAGTACATTTACCGAGGTCCTGCCACGTGATATTTCTGACCACAGCTCTTTGGTGGTTCAATTTGTTTCCCCACGACACCGACCTCCCACTCCATTCAAGTTTCTGAAATGTTGGGCTGATCATCCCCACTTTTTAGAACTTGTTAGGAGAGTTTGGGCTACACAAGTGCGAGGCGACCCGATGATCTGTTTGACTCACAAGTTAGGTCTGCTCAAGAGAGAGCTGAAGTCCTTCCATTTCTGAGACTACAGCCATATTTCCAGCAGGGTTAGGGAGGCACGGACCCAGTGGGCCTCTGCTCAGGCCGCCTTTGATGTTTCACCGCACTCGCCAGATCTCGGTCTTGTGGAGCGTCACCTCGCTCAACAGTACTACCAACTGCTGCAGGATGAGGAGTCTGTCTATCAACAGCGATCCAGGATTCAGTGGCTTGCTCTGGGCGACCAGAATACTAGCTTTTTCCACAGATCCTTGATCCATCGCCAAGTCCGAGGTCGAGTATATGGATTGGATGATGGGACTGGCACGTTTATCACAAATCAGGGAGCCTTGGGACAGATGACGGTGGATTATTTTCAGGGTATTCTCCGCTCTCCCCCTCACCTCCTTAAGTTGATACTGCTCGTTTTTTCACCTGACATATTCCAGAGGATATGGTTCAGCCATTGGTGGGTCCAGTTTCAGATGAGGAGATTCGTCACTCCTTATTCTCCATTCTGGAGGATAAGGCTCTGGGGCCTGATTGTTGGGACCCGATCTCGGAACTGGATCCCAATCGGAAAAGCGAAAACGAAACGAAGAACAAAAGCGAACAGATTATATCCGAAGCGAAATCGAATCGAAACAAACAAGTGGTTCAAACGAACTGAACAAATTTTCGACATCTGAAACAAATATCTCAGAAAAGACTTTAGGAAGCGTCACGTTGGAAACCTTAGACTACTAAACCAAATCCGGAATCTCGGTATACATGTTTTTTTTTCATTCCTCTTCATTCTTATTCTTCTTTAATCAAACTCATACAAATCAAAACCATATAATTTCCAAAATTTGGAAATTCTTTAGTTCCATAACCTCAATTCATTTAATTTCCTCATATGCAATCCTATCCCAAATCATTAATC
>JANZLC010000201.1:37228202-37239332 GCA_026413385.1 Erythroxylum gracilipes | reverse complement strand
TTCTTAATGGATGTTAATTTTACTGAGCTTGCATAAGGAGCATGAGAATAGATTAGGATGAATAAGATGAAAGAAAACAAAAAAAAATTATCGGGATTTTCGGATTAGTCTAAGGTTTCCAACGCGGATTCGGGTTCCAGTTTGGTTTTTCGTAAGAGGTTGGATATCCGGATATGGGTTCCAACAAATAATATTGGCAACAAATACATGTGGTCACTTGTTTTTACATCCATAGCCATCAAATATTATTTCATCGTATTCCTACTAAGATGTATAGCATATGATGTTATTCATGCTATCTCTAACAATATTTTACTCAATAATCTTTATTGTGCACTCAAACTTCATATTACGATCACAAGGTATTATTTTCCTATTTAAACTCAAAATTCGGATTCATTGTCAACTTTCAATTTTCTCAATAAGATTCATAAATTTTAAATCTTTAGTTTGGGCTTTGTGAATCTTTTCATGCAAAAATGATTTTACATTCGTTAGCTAATAGTACATTGATTTGCCCAAAAGTCACTTCAATATTCTATGCTCTTCATTGCACTAGATTTAGTAACCACAATATCTAAATTTGTGTCATTCCTTTATCGAATTTTATGTTCAAGCATCATATATGTACACTAGTTTACCAAGATAGTGCTCATTTATACAATCATAGTCCTTCAATACTTCTATCCATTATCTCAGTCTCGTATAAAATTCTTTCAAACTCAATACATGCCTCAAACTTTATTGATCTGTATAACTGTACAAATAGTGTCTCCAAACTTTCAAAGCAATGGCTATTTTAACAAATTTCAAATCATGTATCAAACATTCAACTAATGAGACTTTAATTATCTCTATGCATATCAAAATAGTTTATTAAGCTGTAACAACGTACATCTTAATTTCTTATGCGAAACATCGTTGTATATTACAAAATCTCCAAATTCGTTATCATTTGTTGTGATCGAGTGCCTTTCAGATATAGATACCGGTAATTAGGCTCAGTTAGAAACAGAAATCACAGAGTAAAGCTCTATGTGCAGAATGTTGAGCTTAAAGCTCTTTTAGACTGGCTACTCTGATCACAACACCTTTAGTACAATATGCATTAAATAAGATGCATCAAATAGCGGAATATGCCACGTATAGCTTCCACTTTTAATGCACAAATAGAATTTCATCTTCATTCAAAACCGCATATTTTTCTTAAGTAATCAAAATATCTTTCTCTACTTCTCAAATACATTGAAGATATCATCTATAATCATAGTCGCTAATTAATCCAAACAAAGTTGGATCACTTTATTTTTCAATGTCATGATAATGTCGGAGGTATTGTAAACTCAAACAATTATCGCCAAAACTCTACCGTGATCAGTTCTCGTAATTCCTTAAGTATTTAATTTCCCAATAAAGTAATATTATCTCATGTTATTTTCAATTTCTCAATTGACTTATTTTCTCGAATTATTTTCTCCACTCATACAATTTCCTCTGATTTAACATTGATTTATTGCAATGTCGAACCATTTTTACTAGTTTCTCCACTCATTTCAATTTATTCACAAACGTAACTTCCTATGTGGGTATCAAATTCATCAAATCAAGTTTTGTATCCCCTGAACATATTTGCATATAATGTAATGTGGGTCTAAGTTCTCCTCACAGTGACAAGAGTGTTGTCTCAAATTCAAGAATCCAATCACATAGTTGTAGTTGGATACTTCACCTCCAACAAAATGCATACTCTCTCTCAGTAGTATGTTCTACATCTTACGCTTGAGTCTTCTTTGGGAATAAACCTCCAACATTCACTTTTAATTTATTCCGTTTTTGTTCATTCTTAAAAGTGAACCATATAATCTACTTAACCTTATTCGGTGTAATTTTTTTCTTCCAAAGAAGATTTCTTGCTACTATCAATTATATTGTCTATCTAATCGTTATCAATCAGTTATTCCCATCATTACTTATCAGACATTCTTAGTACCTCAAAAAGATCAATTTTAACTATTCATAATATTTCAATAAGATCAATTTATGTCATAACTTATATGATCATAATATCCTTATAATAAGGCTCAGTGAAGTATTAAACAGATCCATTTACTCTTATGCCTTGGTGTATACCATCAAAATCATTACATCTCATCTAGAGATGTATTTAAGACAATTCACTAATTAATGACTTATACTCAGGATACCTTAATCTCATTTGATTTAAGACAACACTTCTCTTTTTGCACCTGACCTCGATTGTGGGAACTATGCCACAATCGTGCCCTTCTTCTTTTTCCTTGAATTCATCACACATATTAACATCTTTAACATTCTCAATCTATCCCCAATTGATCACTATAAGCACTTTCATGCATTGCTCTAGTTCATCTTAGACCTTGAATTATGGGAACTATAGCTAACACTTATTCATATATCATAGATTGCTTCCTATATCATCTCCACACATATAATTCTTATGTGCTCGATTCTCACACTTGTCATGGTGATCCCATTATAAAATATGTGCTCACAAAATAACAAATTAACTTAACCGTGACAACTTTTACAAATCTCACTATCCTTGTCCCTTGTTCCAATTACCAGTATATTGTCATACTTACGTATGTTCACTATCAATTCAGAATTATAGATACATAATCATCCTAAAATTTTGATCTCAATTTCACTAACATATTCTTATAGTGAATCATAACTCTTATCACATTTATCAGAGAATCATTTCAAGTCTAAGTTTGACCCCTCAAAGTAATAGAAAATTTTATTTTCTTTCAACTTGGCTTGTACACTTTAAATCTCGTCATTCATCTTTATATCAATACTTTCCTTAATCAGTCCATGTCAACGTATTCACATCTATATCACACCCAGGTATATATTACCATAGTACAATATTGATATAGTATTCCATAATACATCCACCAATACAAATACATTACATAATTGTTTGTCATATCTAACCATATACTATTTCCCATTTCTAAATATCCACAAACTTTCATTTTCTCATATTTAGACAGATCATCATTCTATCCACCACTTTAATCAATTCAAACACTTATCAATTGCTCATGTATGTGACTCATATAAATGCAACTCAGACTAGGGATCAGTTGCTACTACCTGCTATGACATGACTAAATGCATGTAATATGACGCATATGTTGAAAATGCCCATGTAAGATACTAAATCTGGGATGCCAAAATGTAACACCCCACTCTCGCAGGACACGTACCCGACATTTTGAGTGATATCCGAATACGAATCCCACCAGAGTGGCACGCTAAAATAGTAAACGGTCGAATCTCATTGCAAATTTTCTTAAATAATAAACGCATATGCAGAAAATAGATAATCAATTTTGGCCCGATTTTTTTAACAATTACGGTCATAAAAGATACAAACATTATTGAACACATCCGAGTTTCAATAATCATTTGGGACAATTACATAACCAAATACTTGTTTTCATAATATCTTTTCATTTCAAAAACTATTTTCATACACATTGTACAACACTTAAGATTACACTTTTCAGTACAATATAATGAAATACATATGCAAGTGCAAACTGATCCCGACCCAAAACTCTTACTTGGAGTCTTTCTATAGACCTTTAGAAAACCTAAAAAACCATGTTGCAATTTTGATGAGTTTTCTGAACTCAGTTGAGTAACCGTCCTCGATGGTTCACTCATGTAACAAAAATAGTCCTCAAAACAATCACACAATTCATACAGTCAATCATTTCATTATAGCTTTGCAAATCATTCAATGAATTCCAAATACTCACATTAACATGGCATAACAAGTAATCATTGCAAATCAAAATAGATATTTACAAATACAAATGCACATGAGACTCCAGATTCGTTATTAATGTTGTGACCGAATGCCTATCATATACGAGCACATATACTGACCTATTGGGCTCAGTCAGAACAGAATCACGAAGCACAGCCCTACGTGCAGAATCAGAAATCACGGAGCAAAGCTCTACATGCAAGCGCTTTCATACTGGCTATTCCGGTCACAACATCCTTATCTGAGCATGCATTTTATGAAATGCATCAAATATAGAATATGCCTTGTGCAACAGTCACATATGATGCACAGTTAGAATCTCATAGTCATCGGAAGTCCGGCATTCAACTTTTCAGTTGAGAATCAAAATATTCAAAATAGGCAGTCTCATTCATATACAAGTAGCAGTTCCAATATTGTTTGCATGCATCAAATGCGTCGGACATAGTCTGTAATTCAGTATACAATCAATCACTGCATTTCAGTAACATATTAATGCAGTTCAGCAATATAGAGAACAGAACAAATAAAGTGAGACCATCTTAGGTTACTCACAGTACACTTCAATATGCTATTACCTGGATGGTCCAGCAATGTCTGACTGGCGTCTAATGAGCTCCTCTATATCATACAACACACATTTACAAATATCACACTTTTGCACAAATGTATAAGTATTCCCTAATATACATCTACTTATATAAAATATGCACAGTGCATGTTCAACGACACTTCCGGGGTATCTTATTATGATCCTTATCATCAAATCATTCAAATATCAAAACTCTCATTAATCATTTGTAGTTATTATTTCCACCAAAATAAAACAATGTGAAATTAATTTCATAACTTAATTGACCACTTCAGATTTTTCTAACAACATACCTACGGGTCAACTTTGCATAATTAATCCAATAAGGTAGATGACAAAAATAAGCAACACTTTCTTCTATAAAGTTGTTCTCCAATGTTTTAAGATTCCAATGACGCTAAAATCATTTAATTTCGTCCAGTATACCAAAATTTATACTCCAAATATTCACAGTCTATTCTCATTATGAAATAGCATACTACACTTAACTTCCATCCAGAAATTTAAAGACTTAGGGACTGAATAGAAATTCCATTTCTTTAAACAATCTATATCCCTATATTTCTAGTTTACTCCAAATTAAAAATTATCTAATTTGGATAATCATAGTAGAAGTTATAGGCAAAAGAAGAAATATTGTTCAGTTTACAAAATAATTAACATTTAGAGTGTATAGTGTCTAACATTTGGAGTGTACAGTGTCACTGATGGGACAATTTAATTTGTGGTCCATCAACAACACTCATGGGTGTGAGAGTGAAGAGTCACAGGCGAGAGTGACTCATGGGTGTGAGAGTGAAGAGTCACACAGAGTCATAGGTGTGACAGATAAGGATGAGAAAAGTTGGACTATTGGTGAATCATACCTGTCCCACTTTTTTCACTCTATCTCTCTCAATTTATTTTAGATTGCTATGCTTTTTGGTGTAGATGAAGATCAATGTCTTCTAAAGCTATTGGTTCAAGAATCAAATCATTTAGAAGTCGGATGACAAAGTTATGGACAAAAGAAGAAAAGGTATTTAGGGTGGGTTACTTCGGGCAAAGTCACCATCGTGCTTAAGAACGAAGGTGAGCTTCCCCTACCTAATCAACAATAAGCACGACGGTGCACTTCCCACTTTTTATGAATTGCACGATAGTGCATTCCATCTTCTTCTTCTTCTTCTTCTTCACCGAAACAACTCTTTCATTTTCTTGTTTTTTCTTTTTCCATTATCTCTATACCAAACACAACCCTTCTAACTCATTAATCATGCATTTCAATACTCACCATATCCTCAAAATAATATAGAACAATCCTATACTTCAAACATCATAAATCCGAACCTTCATTTCCACTTTCTCACCCTTTTGTAAATTTCCAACTCTCACACTATCAACAAACACACAACTATTCACTTTTGTTATCACTTTCACTTCATTCAACTCCTACCACAACTCAAAATCACCTACAATAGATAAAAATATAAGGCTTCACACTAACACCAAAAACAGAGCATATTCGGATAAACACTAATTCCAGAACTTTCATATTTTTTGAGTTACTCATTCACAGCAAAAACTTCATTTTAATATAAACTTTGCATTTACATACAGCTTCCCTTAACACTACACCGCTAAAGCTTTTTCCCATAAATCCAAACTCATTCAAATTCACCTCTGCTAATATTTCATAAATTTTTTAATGCATGAACAATACATCACCAGTTACGTAATCTTCTAAACCATAATAGAGACACATATTTCTTCATCAACTTACGTAAATATTCATATATCTTAATCCAAAATCCATTCATTACAGTTGTAAACAATTCACAATTCTCAGATTCATCATCTAAATTATTCATCACCATAACCTCAGTTCTCAAACCGAAGCATGCATATGTATATTTACACCGTAAAAGCATCAAGTTACTTACTTAATTCAGGTATTTCCAGCAATAAGGATAACTCAATCACACACAATGATTCAATATTTGTAATTGATGAACATAGAGGAGGATTTCGGTGCTGGGTGTTCTTTTTTTGTGAGAATCAGAAGATACGGTAATACATTGCATATAATTATTTCTTTAGTCAGAACCAACTTCGTGGCTATTTGCAAGTGTTATCACATGTCACTCAACCCAATCAGCCACTAATCACCGTAGATACCAACCATTTGTCACAAGACAAATGAGCCGTATGTCACATATATAATATTGCCACGTGTCACTATTTAATTGGCACATAAATCAATATTTTTCTAAAATTCACCAAAACTTTGAAAATACATTAAATAATACCAAAATTACCAAATCACAATTTAATCACATTTAATAACTCAATTATACCCAAAAAATTTCAATGAATGCATGTTCAATTATATGAATGTACAAAAAAATGTGCATGTCATATTTAACTAAAGCATGATGTGCATTTATAATTTGTCACAGTATACTCAGTTCATAATTATCGGGTCTAGCCCCAAACACAAGATGTTACATTTTTCCTGCATCACAATAAAATGTTATACGTGAACTACAATTTATAAAAATTTTAGCAGAGTCTCCTCTATTTTTATGATATTTATCCCCTATTGAACAAAGAAAGTCACTCAACAACACAGCCATATATGGAACTAGATATTTATAACATTACCATAATATACATATATTTTTATTCCAAATTCACACATCAAATTAAATTAAAATCAAATTTCATACATCATAGTAAAAAAATTAGAATATAATTGTAATGTGTATATACATACAAGTTTCTCTACATGCTCCTGGTAGGTAATAGATTCTCTAGTGTGTACGGAAAGACTCTCTCCCTCCAATCCTCCACATCTGTTTGTAGAATTGCACTCTGAAATAGTGACTGCCTTGGGTGATGTCCAATACTGCTGCTAGCGACTCTATATTTCTACATATATATAAGGAGGTCGTACACCAATCTTGTATATCACACCAAGAAAGTCTTTATAATGTGTAGACCTTGCCTTTCATACTTTATAAATAATTGCATCAAATTTGGAATCCCAAACAAATTCTTTTAGAAGAAAAAGGAAAAAAAATCGTAAGCACTTATAAGCTACAATATTTATCTAATTAATGTATAAAATTATTTAGATAAAAATACAAAAGAATATTTTTTTGTACCTCAAACTCATGATAATAAAAATCCTTTGTTGCTTAAGAGATATTCTTCCATATATAACCCTCAAGATCAATCTTCTCTTTGAACTTGGATGTCATGTTTCTTGAGCACGTTCCAGACAGAACCAACCTAATTTAAAAGCAATTTTAGATCATTTTCAAATTAAAACCTATAACTTCATTATAAACCTATGGTGTTTCATGTATTTTTATTCACAAATTGTTGACAAATGTGATGTAAGTTCTTCCATCAACTCCTTTAGCTCCATCCTAGAGGCATAAGAAAGTGCGCCGAAGGTTTATTATACAAAGAATTTTCATGTCAATTACATCAATTTCTTATGTTAATACTAAGTTTGAATTAACCACCTCCAGGTTCAAGTCTTTATATTTCAATTTAAACAATGCCCACACATAAACATGTAATCTATTAAACCCCAGCCTAAAATCTCATCAATCATTGTAATAGGTAAAATTGCAATGAATAACACAAAATATATCACATTGTAGACATTACTTAGTTGAATGACTTACCTTGATAGACATAGTGACAATGCTTACAATATTTTAAGAATTTACTTTTTGTGATATGAATTATAAAATAATTTTAAATTTTTATTTAAAAAATCCATTGCTTTCATTTTGTCTAAAATTAAAACACCTTTCTCTGTCTTCAAATTCCAAACTCTAGCAAACTCTCATCTTTAATTTAGGACTAATTTTAAAATATTTGTTTTTTAATTATAAAAATTTTTAGGTCAATTTTCTATTCATCGTTTAAGTACATTAAAAAGATCTTAAACCATAAATATCTAATTTCTCTAGTCTTCAAATTATTAGCTGATAATAAATTATTATAAATAAAACAATATAGTTTTACAAATCCTTCCTTAATCTTTTCTTCCTCAAATTAATCCCCTTAATTCACTATATTTGTTTCAAAACCTAAATAACAATTATGGAATCTTTAACACCTTTCATCAAACATTTCATCTCTAAATAACATTTCATCGAACATTTTGTAGGCAACCCTAATTCATCTCTAAATGACAAAAAACCACTGTATTTGTCCATCATTCACCTACATAAACATGTTCAAACTCTTTTAGTTTTGAAAAAAAGGACATGAATAGCAGACCTAAATTTCTGAAAGCACTTCCAAAATGACAGTTGGATGTACCAATTTTATCAAATGTATAGATTAACAGATACTAGTTTAACAAAACAGAAAGTACTTTGGAAATCGATACATGGTATAAACCTTTTTGAAGACATCAGATAAGCTTATTGAGGTGAAGGGGTCCAACAAAGCCAATGCAATCGTTAAATACCTGCACAAAAAAATTGAAATCAAAACATTGCGGGCATAATTAAACATGTCAAAAAAATCATGGAAGTGAGTAAAGATGAATACAAACAACTAAGCATGGAAGTGAGTAAAGTGATAGTATTCAAACCCTGGGCATTTAATTACTTGGATTAAATAGAACTCCTACTCAAGCAACTAAGATTCTAAGTTAAGTCAGATCCAACATTTCATTTATGGTTAACTACGACATTGTAAAAAAATTAAGCACAACAGTGATTGCTCTAAGTATCTTACAAGATGTAAATGAACTTGTAATCCAGAAATCAATTTGATCAAAATTACAAGACACAAAGATAAAAGGTATCTTAGGAAAGATAAGGCATTACAAAAGATTTTTATTTAGAAAATTTTCACTAATTATTACATAATTAATTAGGCTTAAGCATAAAAAATGTCATTTAGTTAGAGTGATTGATATGAACAACGCTTTTAGAGGTTGAAATAATGCCTTATTATTGTGACAATTTTATCCCTTCCTTTTAAAGTGAGTATTTTGTATTATATTTTGATGCTTCTTGAGTTGCTTTAAGGTATGTTTTGATGTAAAATGATAAAACATTACCTATTTATCAGGGTAACTTAAGCGATAGAAAGTGGAGCTCATTCATTAAAAATCTGAATCTTTGGAGGCGTTTAAGATTTTCAAAAAAAATGTTGATCTTCAAAAGGGGAAGAAAATCAAGGTAGTTAATTCAGACAGAGGTAGAGAGTATTATGGGCATTATGATGAGAGTGGAAGGAATCTAGGGCCTTTTACTAGGTACTTACAACAATGTGGTATTGAAGCAAAATATACAATGCCAGGAACACCACAATAGAATGGAATCATTGAAAGAAGAAACTGCACATTTTTTTATATGTTGCGGTGTATGTTGATTCATTCTTGTTTGCTAGAATTTTTATGGGGTGAGGCGTTGAAGACAGCTGCTTATATCTTGAATCAAGTACCTAGCAAGTCAGTCCCAAAGACTCCATATGAGTTATGGCCAAGTAAGAAACCAAGCTTGTGCCATTTTCATGTTTGGGGATGCAAACCAGAAGTGAGGCCCAATAATCTGCAATCTAAGAAGCTTGATCTGAAAAATATTAGTAGCTACTCTATAGGCTACATCGTCGGATAAAGGGGTTCTAGATTCTATTGCCCATCTCACACAACTAGAATTATATAATCAAATAGAGCTATCTATTTTGAAGATGAATTTGGTTCAAGTCAAGGGTCAAGAGAAATTGTATTCAAGGAAAAATGCATTCTAATCCCTGTACCCATTGCTTTCGCTCCTATTAATGACCCTGTGATTGAACAGATTCCAATAGAATCTCATGATGAACCTCAGAATGTAACATCTCGTTACCAGTATTAAGGCTAAAATAGTAAATGTGAGAGATTACTGAGACATTAGGAAACACGTCTTATGCTCATGCATAATATGTCATGCACGTACACATGAATAGTGAAAAAAAATTTGTACATGAAAAATAATCGTACGTGCATTCATTGACATTCTGGGTAAAATTGGTTATACATGTGATTGTTTTTAAGAATTGTGGTTGGTTTGTATTGAAAATTTATTTGGAGAGTGTAATTGTTGATTTAGAATTTTTGGAGAATTTTAGGAAAATTTTCAAAAAATTTGGGGTAGTTTCTTTGGACTAGAAAAAAATGCCAAGTGGCAAGATAAAAGATAAATGGTAGTAGAATTTACCCATCCTTGCCACCTCAAGAAGATGAGGATCGTGTGATGCTTGGGAGCTAGGGTTGAGTGAGATTATGAAGATTTGGGAGCTCAAATAAGTAAGTATCTTGTCAAATCTCATGGGTTTTGGTTAAATGAAGCATTTGTGATGATATTTAGAGGTTAATCTCATGAAATGGTGTTTTGAGTAGGTGGGTGTCGTGAATGGTGAGAGTGTGTAAATTTCTTGCTTATATTTTCTTGATGAGTAATGATTTATAGGGATGTTTTGAGGTTGAATGATCATCAAAGTGGGTTTTAAATGAGTGTAGAAAATTGGTTATGAATGGGTAAGCGTATATGCTCTATTTTTTATTAATGATCATTATAGATTATGTTTTGTTTGTGATTGATGTATTGAGTTGAATTGGGTAGAAAATGATGAGGAAATGCAATGGAAGAGAAAATCTAGGTATAAGATGAGTTAGATGTAAAATGTTGAAAGTTTGAAAATCTGGAAAATGTTAGCA
>JANZLC010000201.1:37185847-37200776 GCA_026413385.1 Erythroxylum gracilipes | reverse complement strand
ATCATGAATTATCCAAATACTCACATTATCATAGCATATCATGTAATCATCACGAATTTAGAACAAATATATATAAATACAGATGCATATGAGACACCAGATTTGTTATTATTGTTGTAACCGAGTGCCTTTCATATACAGATACAAATACTGGCCCATTGGGCTCAGTCATAATAGAATTCACGGAGCAAAGCTCTATGTGCAGAATACTGAGCTTACAGCTCTATCAAACTGGCTACTCTAATCACAATGCCTTTATCTGAGCATGCATTTTATGAAATGCATCAAATACAAAATATGCCATGTAAAACAGTCACATATGATGCACAGTTAGAATTTCATAGTCATCGGACCAAAGTCCATCATTCAAATTTCATTGAGAACACAAATAGCTTTCAGAATCCAGATGCAAATAAAACACTTCCAATACATACCCAAATATTAAACTCCTCAGACTTTAAGTCTGGAATTTATAACAAATCACAAACAATTCATAATTGGAAGTCAAATAAATCAAATCAATCATAGGAAAAATCATCTAGGTTGACTCACAGTACCTTCCAATATGCTATTGCCTAGATGGTCCGGCAATATCTGATTGGCGTCTAATGTGCTTCTCTATATCATACAAAACACATATGCATATATCACACTTTTGCACAAATATATAAATATTCCTTTATGCACATCTATGTATACAAATTATGCACAATTCATGTTCAATGACAATCCCGAATATCTTATTGTGATTCCTATCACCATATCATTCATATATCAAAACCCTCATAAATATCATTTGTACTTAGGGTTTGGAGCACAATAAAATAATGTGAACTAATTTCATAACTCAATTGATCATTTCAGATTTTTCTAACAACATGCTTTTGGGTCAAATTGCGTTGTCATTCTGATAAGGTAAATGACATAATTAGGCAACACTTCCTTATAGAACATTGTTCTCCAATGTATTAAGTTTCTAATGACACTAAGATCATACCATTTGATTTAGTATTCCAAAAGTTATATTCAATTTACTTTGGATTGTTTTAGGAACTATAACTGTACTCTGTATTCAACTTCAAGTCAAATTCTGCACTTCATAAAGATATAATTAAAATTCAATCTCTTCAGGTAATTTATAGAAATATGTCTCTAGTTCAATTTAAATCATGAATCATTCCATTTGGATACTTACTAATGAAAATATAATCAAAATATCAAAGTATGTTCAGTGAAATCATACCAGTTTTCATATTCCAGTATTCTTCAACATTTTCATCTTAAATTCAACAATCAATCCATTTCAGATGGCTATAATTTTTGGTAGCGATGAAGAAAAATGTGTTATGAATCTATCTATTAATTTAAGAATCAATTCATTTTGATATCGGGTGAAGAAGTTATATTAAACATATCAAAGGATGTTTAGAAGCAAGAAAAACGTTGAAGGTCACAATCGTGCGTCTGCACGATTGCGACTTTGCTGGTTCTTTAGCGATGTTGCGATCGTGCTTCACCGTACAACTTCTTCGTTTTTTCTTTTTTTTTCATTCTTTTCCAGATTAATCACTTCTAAATCATCTATTATGCATTTCTTTACCCACTACAATGTCTAAACTAGTCAATTCAAATTTACAGTTTAAACATCAAAAATCCAAAACTCTATATATTCTTCCTCTCTCTATTATAATTTTCCAGATTTTTCATTCTTACTTCAATCTCCTTTAATTAACACAAATGACACTCAAACCAATTCTTCTAACTTCATTGTAGCTCAACAACACAAAATAAATCAAAAATTCAAGGTTCACACTTAAACATAAAAAAATTCGATTCTCATACATGCAAATTCCATTTTCTGCATTTTGTTTCTCTTTCTACTTTAATTTGATGCATTTTTCCATTTTTCCACACGTTCATTTCACCAAAAACTTATCAATTTATCAACTCTATACCATGACCTCACCAACTCTTCATTTCATATCATTAAACTTATTTAAATTCATTTCCACAAATTCATGCGTGAACAGTAAAATAACCATATATTCACTTATGTACAGTGAAAAACAGAGTATATAAATATTCATTGATTTTCATAAATGTTTGTATCATTTTTATTTTACTTTAATTTTATGAACTTTTGTATCATCCATTTCAACATAACAACAGAACCTAATTCATACTATTTTTGAACAATTCCTTTTTCACAAATCCTTCATCTAATTCATTCATCATCGAAACTACACTTCTCAAACCCACTCATGCATAAATTCACGTACAACAGTAAAACATCATCAAAATCACTTACTTGATTCAACAATAGTTCCAACGATGAGAGGGAATTAATTTCACACAAAAAGAATATCAATTTGCTATTCGGTAATGAATAACCAGAAGAGTGTTTTGGTGATTCCAATGAAGAACAAACAAGGTACAGTAACCTTTCTGTACTCAAAACAAGACTACATGGCTATCTTGCATGTATTACATGTGTTACTGTTCATACTGCCATATGTCACAATTTAATTGGTCCACTATTCAACATTTTTCCCTAATCCAAAAATACTCTAAATTTCCAAAATTTCACCAAAAATTTCGAAATAAACATAATATTCTCTAAATAAATTTTTACCACAAATAATCTACAATTTATATTTTAATCACACTAATAACTTAATTATACTCGAAAAATGTCAATGAATGCATGTACAATTATATTAATGTACAAAAATATGCGTGTCATATTTAACTTAACCATGACATGCATTTTCTAGTTTTTCAGTAATTTATAATTCATTATTATAGCCTTAACATGGGTAACGAGATGTTACAATTCTCCCCTCCTAACAAAAATCTTGTCCTTGAAATTATTACCTGAATGGTCAAATAAGTAGGGGTACTGATTTCTCATTTGCTCCTCCGTATCCCATGTGACTTCCTCACTCGAATGATTCTCCCAAAGGACTTTCACCATTGGGATCACTTGGTTCCTCAGTTATTTATTATGATAGCCAATTATCTTCACTGGTTCTTCAACATAACTTAAATTACTAGAGAATTCAATCTCCTAAGTCAGTATCACATGAGTTGGATCTAACCGATATTGCCTAAACATTGTCACATGAAATACATTATGTATCTGAGCCATTTCAGAAGGTAAGGCTAACTTATAAGCTAATGGTCTAACTCTTTTGATTATTTCATATGGACCAATATATGAAATACTCTTTGGACTTAACTTACCTTTCTTACCAAATCTCAGCACACCTCACCAAGGTGATACTCTAAAAAATACTCTATCTCCCACCTGATACTCCATATCTCTTCTGTGCTGATCCACATAGCTTTTCTGTCTATCTTGTGCTGCTTTAATTCTGCTATGGATCAATTTCACTTTGTCAATAGTATCCTGAATCAATTCTGGCCCTTCGACAATTCTTAGACCCTCTTCATCCCTATATAAAGGCGAACCTTCTTAGACCCTCAGACAAGGAGCTTTATGTCATACAACGTCTCGTATGGAGCCATTCCGATACTACTGTGATACTGATTATTATAGGTAAACTCAATGAAAGCTACATACTGATCCCATACTCCTTTAAACTCCAGAAAACAAGCTCTGAGCATATCCTCAACAGACTTGATCGTCCTCTCACTCTTACCATCTGTCTGAGGATGAAATGCAGTATTGAAATTTAGTTTTGTACCCATAGCTGTCTGTAAACTACCCTAAAATCTTAAGGTAAATCTAGGATCTCTGTTTGATACAATGGACACTGGAACCCCATATAATCTCCCAAATTCATTCACATATCTCCGAGCTAACTGATCTAGTGAATAATTTTCTCTCACTGGCAAGAAATGAGCTGACTTGGTCAGTCTATCAACAATGACCCAAACATGTTGCCTTAGAGTTCTCGACAAACCCATAATAAAAATCCATTGTGATTCGTTCTCATTTTCACTCTGGAAAAGGTAATGAATGTAATTTTCCAACTTGAGCCTGATGCTCAGCCTTAATCTGCTGGCAAGTTATACATTTGGAAACAAACTCCGCTACTTGCTTCTTCATACTAGGCCACCAGTAATGTTGTTTCAGCGTGTTATACATCTTGGTGATACTAGGATGCATAGCATAAGCTGCTACATGTGCTTCCTCCAAAATCTCTTTCCTCAAATCATCAACATTGGGCACACATAATCTTTGCTTTAGCCATAATGTATCATCTCTCACTTTAAATTCAAAATCCATATTCACTTTTAACTTCTCACTTAACTTTATAAATTCTGGATCTCTGTTCTAAGCCTCTTTGATTCTTTCAAGCAATACAGGTCTCAACTTCAATGTAGCTAACAATGCTTCATTCTACCCCAATTTCAATTCAACATTCAATGCTCTCAAATGAACTAGGCTCGGTAACCTCGATAACTATACTTGAGCTACACTGCTATTGGACTTTCGATTCAAAGCATCAACTACCACATTAGCTTTTCCAGGATGATGCTTAATTGTATAATCATAATCTTTTAACAATTCTATCCATCTCCTTTGTCTCATATTCAACTCTTTCTAGCTCAACAGATACTTCAAACTCTTGTGATCAGTGAACATCTGAAAAGTTTCTCCATACAGATAATGTCTCCAAATCTTTAAGGCAAATCTACTGTAGCAAGTTCTAAATCATACTGGATAATTAAACTCATGAGACCTCAACTGTCTCAATGCATATGCTATTACTTTGCCATGCTACATCAGTACACATCCTAAACCCTGATGTGATGCATCACTGTAGGATGTTTCTGAGTTGTCTTGGCTCTATCAATACTCCCCCCCATCAGCTTCACCTTGTCCTCAAGGTGAAAGTCGGGAAATCTAGCTTTCATGTCTTCATATAGCTCCCAAGTAGCCTCGGACCCGGGCTGATCAATCCATTGTATGAGCACTTCTAAATCTGAGCTAGTAGAGATGTTCCGAACGGCCAAAAGGGTAGTTGGATGAATTGGGGTAGCTTCAGGAACTAATAGATAGTCTGGGAGTGTCGGGTCTCTCGTAATTTTAAGGGTTCGATCTCCTTGCCGGACCTCCATCATCATCTTGCTCCAATCTGTCATCACCTTGCCTAAAGTCCGCAACCATTTAATCCCCAATATAATATCACAGCTGCCTAACTCCATTGGTAGATACTCCTCATTGACCACCAACCCTTGTACCGACATCTCAACCCCTCCGCAAATCCCTTCTCCCTTAATTTTCAGCCCATTACCCATAGTTACCACATACTTGGCTGTTGCTGCCAATTCACAATTCAGTGAATTCACCAACTCCCATGAAATGTAGTTGTGTGAGGCTCCACTGTCTATGAGGATTGTCACGTCTCTCCCTTCCAAATCCCCCTTCACTTTCATTTTTCTCAGGGAAATGAGCCCCAACACCGAACCAACAGCTAATTCCATAGTTTGTAGCATCCCCTCCACTTCATTTCCTTCCAACTCCTCCTGTTCTGTTTCTTCATCCATGGCTGCCAGAACTTGGAGCTCTACCTTTTTGCATCGGTGGCCTGGGTTGAATTTCTCATCGCATCTAAAACAAAGTCCCTTGTCCTTTTTATCCTGTAACTCACTCACCGTCAACCTCCTAAATCCTCCCATATTTGGATCTCTACTCCCTTCTATATTTTTATACCTTGTGTCCGTAAGGACCTCATTATTAACTAGCTCCTTCCTTCGTTTTTCCGCCCTTGTGTTGGCATATCTGGTCCTCACGTTTTCCCCCCTTGTGCCTATACCCCATCGGTGCCCCCTTAACTCACTCATCCGCCTAAATTTCTCCTCCACTTGCTGGGATAGTTCCATCATCTCAGCCAAATTCCTAGGTTTGAGGATCTGTACCTCCAACCGAATCTCCTCTACTAGCCCATTCATGAATGTACTCTCCAACACATCATCGGATAATTCTGGTAGAGGGGCGGCGAGCTCCAAAAATTTCCCGGTGCAATCCCCCACCGTGCCGACTTGTCTCACTGCTAATAATCGTTGGCACTGGGTTCCCTCATGAGCGGGCCGGAATTTTTGAGTCACCAACTTTTTGCACTCTTGCCAATCAATGATAGGTCGACAGCTCTCCACCCATCTGAACCATGTCATGGCGTCTCCCTCCATGCTCATTCCCACTAACTCCATCTTCTCCACTTCAGTAAACCTTCCCACCGAGAACAATCGCTCTGCCCTATAGATCCACCCATCGGGGTCGTTCCCGTCAAAAGTGGGCATCTCGATCCTTTTGGGTAGACAATCGCGCCGGAAATCTCCTGGACGTGCGACCCCAGGTGGCAGCTCGACACGGTAGCTGGCTTTGTTGTGCCAGTCGTTACTCTCCAGCTGTTCTTCCGGCACTAATGGAGCCTTCCCTAAGTCCCTCCTTCTACTGGGCTCGGGTCGAGGCTCTTCGGGTGGGTGATCTTCGGCTCGGTTCGCTACAGTGCTGCCTTCAGTCTTTTTCCACGTTTGCAACACCGACATCATCATACTTCTTATTTCTGACCTCAAACGTTCACCCATCTTGCGATTCATCTCCTCCATCTTCTTCTGGAGCTCCAAGCCATGATCGTCCATACGCCTCTGCCAGTCCTGAGTGGAGCGACTGAGCTGCTTCTGGAATTCTTGTTGGGCTTGGCTGATCGATTTTTGCATCTCTTCCCCATCTTGTCGCCTCTCCTCTCGGAATAACTCCAAGTCCTTCTCCAGCCCTTCCATCCAGTTATCAGCCTTCTTAGCAGCCATTTCTCAGGGTCGACCGCTCTGATATCAGTTGATAGGTTCCAGAAAATAGGTATGGTAAAATATGTATTTGCTATTGATTTCTAGAAAATGAATACAAGATAATCTGGTTTCGAGGACCAGCAACCTCCCGCCTATGGCTCACACACTCACAGTATACGTAATGATCCCTCTCTCCTCGTGTCTATTGTTTATTTATACCAAGAATCTGTTAGGAATAACAGATTCGGTTAGCTGACAACCAATCATGAGGTTGTCAGCTCCCCCCTCCCCAAATAACAAAACATATATCTATATCTATATATTTACTATATATGCTTTATTCATTTCTGCCCCTCTGCTCACTTCTTATGCCTCCTAACGTATACTTGAGTTGGCTTGGCTCTATCAAATTGTTGTTGAATGTTGAAGATAATCTGTATTCTCTATCTTTGTGTACATAGGAACAAGGTTTATATACAAAATTCCTAGGACTATTTAGGAAGTAATCTAGCTCTGAACTATAGGAAATCTCTCAATTATATGAGAGATTATAGGAGTAATTATAACAATATCAATGCAAGATCAATGCTAATAATCCCTGGTCAACACTCCCCCTCAAATTGGTGCATAGATATCGCACATGCCCAACTTGCAAACGAGGTTATGAAACTGTTGGTTGTAGAGTCCTTTGGTGAAGACATCTGCCAGTTGTTCATTTGACCCCACATGGAATAATCGCAGAGGGCCATTCACAAGTTTCTCTTTCACGAAGTGTTGATCAATTTCTATGTGTTTTGTTTGATCCTGCTGAACAGGATTGTGAGCTATACTAATGACAGCTTTGTTATCACAGTAGGGAGATGAACTTCCTTCATCCGTTTCATTCATCAGCTTCTTTACTCACAATAGTTCGCAAGCACTTTGAGCCATAGCTCTATATTCAGCTTCTGCACTGAATCTAACAATGAGAGATCTCAAGGTGAATGTTGGTCTTCCATCTTGCTGGAAGATGTACAGCTAGTTGATTGATCTACAAGGCAGAATAACACTCTTGCTTATGGGCTTCTGAGCTGTAGTTGAGCGAATTTCTTTTGTTTGGCTGATGTTAAGAAAACGTGCTTGTTTTTTTTTTTTTTTTCAGGTGAAATGTGCTCAAATCCTGCTTGAGGCTGGAGCGACCGTTGATGCACTGGATAAAAATAAGAATACTGCGCTTCACTATGCAGCAGGATATGGAAGAAAGGATTGTGTTGCCCTTCTTCTTGAAAATGGCACCGTCGCCGTGTAAGTCAGTAGTTTGATAAGGTGATATTTTCTTCCGGCTTCACAGTAACCAATTTTGTATTTGGGATATTATGGTGCAGTACGCTTCAGAACATGGATGGTAAGACTCCAATTGATGTTGCAAAGTTGAACAACCAGCATGAAGTTCTGAAATTGCTTGAAAAGGATGCCTTCCTTTAATAACTTGAGTTACGGAATGCTATTTGTTTGTGATTGTTGTATTTTCTGTATTTGCTGTTGTAGTACTGTTTACATATTCTTAAGGGTTTTATGGTAACATAATCAGTAAAATTTCCTTACATGTGGGAATGATAGGCATCTCAGTTTATTTGCCAACTAAAGCCATGAATACCATAATGTCATGGGAATGTTCCAGTACCAGTTGTTATTCTTTGTTTTACCATTTCCAAAATGTAAACTTATTGTGTTAATAATGTTCCCCTTCGGCTCCAGATATAAGACGCTTGCAGATGCCTGCCTCTTGATCAAACCTGAAAGATAAAATGTGATGCACAGCTATGGTCTGGTACTTAGAACGAACACGTGTGAGAGGTACTCAGAATATTAGAATTATAGTCCCTGACACTGAAAGTTTTCATTGCCAAAAACATCTCTCAATCGGGTACTTGGATTAGGTCTGGACTGTAGAGATGACAAAAGTGATTCGAGTCCGGTCCAGTCTGAATCGACAAGAAAAAGGCTGAAAAATGCTAAGATGATGTCGATCCGGACTAAAAGATTGGATAAGATAAAATAGTGATAAATACGCCTAACCGAAAATAGACGCTGTGGCTGTGGTGGATGTGAAGACAGACAAGCATTGCGTAGCATGTTAGGAAGGAAATGGATTATGGATCATGAGACAGATGAAATAGAGAATTGAATTGAGCTTAGAGTTAACGGTACATATGGATATGATGATTAGAATGTTGCACTTTCCTTCTCATTCTTCTTCTAGTCGTCGTCGTCGTCGGCTTGCTTTCTGCCACTCTACCAACAGTAACCTATCATCTTCAGTTTCATACAAACGGAACGCAGTTTCCTTCTCATCATCGCTCTTTTTTCCTATGGATAATATGATTCTCGGTCCAACTACTAGTAATATACTACTTGCCTTGCCCCACGAAAGAAATCAGGAGATTGAGGAACAGCTTGAAGGTTCAGATGATGGAGGTTTTAGTAGTGGTGTTTATGGCGGCAAGTGGGGAAGTATCGTACCATCGTGCTTCGTAGGCGTGCTCACGGGCGTTTCAGTGGTACTCTTCAATAATGGAGTCCATCAGATACGCGACTTCTTCTGGGATGGAATTCCCTATGGAATTGGAGGGGCGTCCACTTCGTTAAGGGACGAAACCGTCGGCCTCGGCTCTAGTTGGACCACTCGAGTCATCTTGGTGCCCGCCTGTGGTGGCTTCATTGTTAGCCTTTTGAAAGCAATTCAAAATGCTCTTGCTCAGTCCGACTACAACAAGCCTCCGTCTCTTCTTCAACCTTTGATAAAAGCAATGGCTGCTTGTTTCACCCTGGGCACTGGGAATTCTCTAGGGCCTGAAGGTCCTAGCGTCGAGATTGGTTCATCCATTGCCAAGGCAGTGTCTTCCCTCTCTCTATTTCGTCCTCCGAATTCCCAGTCTAAGCTTTCTCTTTTGGCTGCTGGCTCCGCTGCTGGCCTCTCTTCTGGTTTTTTCATCTTCCGTTTTTTTTTCCCCCCTACCATTATCAACAATGCTACTCATCTGCTTACTCATTACGTTGCGTATATCTATGCTATGCTTCTCACCCCTTTCTCATCTCTCAGGATTCAATGCTGCTGTTGCCGGTTGTTTCTTCGCTGTAGAGTCAGTTCTGTGGCCATCTCCATCAGATTTTTCCATGTCAATTACTAACACCACTTCTATGGTTATAATAAGCGCTGTGAGTGCTTCTGTTGTATCAGAAGTTGGACTTGGTTCTGAACCTGCCTTTACGGTCCCAGACTATGATTTTCGATCTCCTGGGGGTAAAACTCTTACGTCTTTTGTTCTTCTCCATCTTTCTGTTACCTGACCTTCATCTTCACTGGTCCTCGTTCACTTTTTCAAAGTTATGCCCTGTGGTCCTGATCTGAAGTGTGTTCTTATGAAAGTTAACGATTCTCTCTTCTATCATTTCTGATCACGTTCTCTTCCATCTAAACTGAGCAACTCCCTTTACGTTGTGATTTAAAAACGTTCTCTGAACCTACGCAAAGGCCACTATATGCCCATTCTGCCTTCCCACAAAATTTTGCGAAGGTGGTAGCTTTCGGTCAAAATTTCCCCACTGCTACCTGTTAGTGTCATTGTCAGGCAACTATGGTTGAGATTATTGCTGCACTCATTTGTAGCATTCCCATGGAGAGCATTTTTGTTGGTTCAAAGTGTCAACTTTCCATGATGAAGGTCAATGCATGTTCTAAATATCAACTGTGCAGGAAATGTTGATTAGATGTGCTATTTGGAACTGAATAATTTATTTGGGACAAATAGTAGTTAGCCAACTTTATGTTTAGAGATACCAAATACCCATGTCCTAAATATAAAGAAGAAGATTTTGATTTTATCGTTAAAGATGTTCCTTTTCAATTTCAGAGCTTCCATTGTATCTATTGCTGGGCATCATATGTGGCTTGGTTTCGCTGACCCTGTCTAAATGCACATCGCTTATGCTTTCACTAGTTAACAATATTCACCAGTCTGTTGGCCCACCAAAGGCCATGTTCCCTGTGCTGGGTGGCTTAGCTACTGGGATAATAGCTTTGGCGTATCCTGAAATCCTTTACTGGGGTTTTGAGAATGTTGATATTCTGTTGGAGTCCCGGCCACTTGTGAAAGGCCTCTCAGCTGAGTTGTTGCTTCAGCTGGTAGGAGTCAAGATAGTAGCAACTTCTTTATGCCGGGCATCCGGATTGGTAGGAGGATATTATGCGCCATCCCTCTTTATTGGTGCTGCAACTGGTATGGCATATGGGAAACTAATTAGTTTTGTAGTCAGTCAGTCTGAGGCAACATTTCAATTTTCTGTCTTCGAATTGGCATCGCCTCAAGCATACGGCCTGGTATGGTTCTTCACAAAATTGTGTATGTGGTCTAGAAGTCAGAACTACTGGATCATTTAATAGCATGTTTATGTTTTCCTTTGTTGGCGAACTGCAACATCAGTTGCATGTTTAAGTTTGCTGTCATTAGAACTTTCTATTAGTCTGTGCTGACTGCAATTCTGCTGTGCCTTTTACACTTTTGATGAATAGTTTGGAAGTTGCACTGGGAAATTACGTACGTTTGAATCAGCTATCATCTTATCCGATTGCAGGTTGGAATGGCTGCAACTCTTGCCGGGGTGTGTCAGGTACCCCTTACTGCTGTGTTACTGCTATTTGAGCTAACACAAGATTATCGTATAGTTCTACCGCTGTTAGGAGCTGTAGGATTGTCTTCATGGATTACATCTGGGCAAACAACAAGAGTAGATACCAGTAAACTCATTCAAGGAAATATTGTTCCAAGTAAAAAATTGGAAGTCATTTTCCCTGATTCAATTGAGCAGTCTTCTGATTATGTACTTCCTGACAAGCCAACTTCTGCAAATTACATCTGCGAAATTGAGAGTTCTCTTTGTGTAGATGATTCTTCTGTTGAAATTGAAGTATTCTTAAAGACTATCCGTGTCTCAGATGCCATGATAACAAGATTTGTAACTGTTCTTATGAGCACTTCACTAAGTGAAGCGGTGGCTCTTATGCTTGCGGAGAAGCAGTCTTGTGCAATGATTGTCGATAATGATAATAAGTTGATTGGTTTATTTACACTCAAACACATAGAAGACTTCAGCAAAACAGCAAAACTAAAAGACAAGAGAACCAAGGTAGAAAGATTCTTCTCATCAAAAAGTTTCTAAAACTGTTTTGTAAACCTCTCCCTGTCTTGAACAGTATTATTTCTCATAAAATTAAATGCAAAAATGAGTTCATAATCTTTTTGTAGTTTTTTCAACAAAAGTGAGTAACGTAAGGAAAATGGGAATTGTTTTTTATCTATTCTGTTACAAGGGATTTAAGGTTCCCTTAGCAAAATTCTTTTGCTACTTTAATGATTCAGCTTTAAGTTGATGCTGACTATGTGTAAACTATCTCGTTCTCTCTCTACATTTAACTGAATAAATCTCAATAAGTTTCAAGTATAGAGATTTTAGTCTTCCTTTTCTGGAGTGCCAGAGTGCCTGTTGAGTAAGCAAATTGAATTCCCCTAACATTCTTTGGAATTAATATTGATGAAGGCTGCTTTTGTTTCAGGACTTTTTTGTATCTGAAATGTGTTCATTGGATGGCCAAAAATGTCCAGTAACATGGACTGCCAGGCCAAGTATGGATCTTCTATCCGTCCAAATGATCATGGACATGCGAGGTATAAAATGTGTTCCAGTTGTTTCAGAGCATGTCAAAGGCCAGAAAGGGCGTCCTGTTGGCTTCTTGGATCGAGATTGTATCAGTCTAGCTTGCAGGTGTGTTGATATTCTTTCGATGCTGTCTTAATTGGAAACTTTTAGCTAGCTGCAAGACTGTCATGTTACACGCTGCATCTCTATCTTTGTTAATTTCAGCTGTAGTTATGCACTGTCTGCTTCAACAAGTCTATATCTTCATTTCCAATTAAGATAATGTGTTTGTGTTCCTCTTGACTTGACTATTTACTTGTGAAAGTAGTTTTATCGTTATACAAAACTATGTTTGTAACATTCAAGTCGAACTCCTTTGATGGCTGGTGTAGATGTTATCTTTCCTTTAAAACTTTTTTCTAGTAGGAAGCCAATATATTGGGGTCTAAACTTAGGTTTATCTTGTTCAATGTTTACATACGGAGAAGAACATTGCATTCTGCATCGGAAAAATTGTGTTTGAACCATCATCCGATGTATTACTATTTTCTCATCTTTTTGGTGGATTGGTGCAGGGCTGTGGCAGCCCGAGAAGCCTTAGATGGTAAAGGCATGAACGATGACGTAGAGTAACTCCCTAGCTATCCTCGTGGAACAGTACCTCCCTATCCCAGTTAAAGACCCCTCAACGCTCTGTTCTGCAGTGTCTTTAATAGGAGGTATGGTGCGACGTGAAATACAGCAAACTGGTAACGACATTCTTTGTTCTTACACGATAATTTGTTTAGCTGTAATGAAAAAAGGTTTATTATGTAGATAAGGTAGCTAATTGCCTTTGAATTCGCAGGCTGATTCAAAACTTACTTTGGCTATTGCTGAAACTCCACATCATATCATAGCAGACTGACTAGACTTGATGGAACATTGAGCTTTGAATTTCTTTTACCATCTCAATCAATCACATTTTGTCAATTGTTACCTATATATCTGGATGGGAATCTGAACATACGGCCAACGAAGTTCTCACTGGCGTGGCAACTACTGTCTACCACAAAAGGTAAGCATCATACCCACCAGTCCTACTCAGGATTAAGGTATAAGTTGGGGACAGAGCTCCAGTATGGCAAAATAATCATTTAGAAGTCCAGCTGCATACCTTCTAGTATCAAGGCATGGCTTTGCTGTATGAAACTAGACTGTCTAAACCTACCTTTAAGATTGCAAAGGCGCAGTTAATAAGCCCTTGTCTCAACTGCTTGCTTAGACGGATCTATGTCTATGTTGATTTAATGCTAGTAATAATTTTAATTTAATTACTAAATTCATAACAATTATCTTTCAATTAAAACTCTATATAGTTCATACAACTTTTTGACATTATGGCTTGGAATACGTCTAGTCATTTACTAACATCGACATATCCTGTTCAACTTTCAGACTTAGTTTCATCTATTTTTCACTGAGCTCAAATCTAATGCTTGCAAATGACACTATTAGTAAAACCTATTAGTCAGAAAGCATCTTTTACCAGACTGGAGATGAATATATACTCGAGTCGTTCTTAACTTGTACTATTACCTTTCCACCTGCATTCTCTTCTGTCACAAGGTGTAATCTTCCTGAAGCTCAGGAAACTTTAGTCAGTGAAACCTTACCTCCAGAGAATCTGGAATCTATGATTAATTTAGCTAGCAACCTACATTATGAGGATATATACGTATAACCCTCGATTGTTTAAACCAACACATGCATAGTAATTTGTTTATGCTCTCGTATGCTTACTTCTATAAACAAGTACCGACCATCCGACAATTACTCCCAATCAACTTTCCACCACCAGAAGGGCGTGAAAGCACAAAATTAAGATTGTCCAAAAGTTTTGTTTTTTGAAAGGGAACTACATAGCTTGTTAACTCCACTAAACATCATGATAAATTAGGAATAAAGCAGATATAAGGTTCACTGTTATCAGAATTATCTACAATATTACCATGTCAGTCTGAGAAACCTCAAACTTGTAGGGTTACTGTTTTCCATAAAATATGAATGCTAGTAAAAAAATATTAAAGCAAAAAGAAATAACTTGATGGTACTCAAGCTGTGTGGCGTGAATAAAATATGTGGCTTGAATTTTTGTTTTCTGTGTTAATCGGGCCAACAGGAAGAGTATAATCCGGACAAATAATGGTCAATAGTAATCATGCTGTGGCATCTTGTCATCAACTTCCACTCCTAGAGCAAGTCCTGTGTCTTAAGCCAGGTAAGTTGAGAACAAATTGGCCAGACGAGTGAATTTTGAAAGAATCAATATTGGGATTTCACAAAAGCGCTAAGGGGGTGCTTGTTTTATAGGTGTGAGAAATAAGGAACGGGAATGGAATGAAAATTGATGCTTGGTAGGGAAGTATGATTGGAGAGGTATGAATTTGATTACCCATTTTGGGGTATTACTCCATTCCCCTCATAATTGGGAGGAATGGGATTCATACCCCAT
>JANZLC010000201.1:37169417-37180104 GCA_026413385.1 Erythroxylum gracilipes | reverse complement strand
TTCAGCTGGCGGACTACTCCGAGACAGCTCAGGCAATTGGCTCGGCGGGTTCAGCCATAATCTTGGATGGTGTTCTTCGGTATCGGCGGAACTCTGGGGCGTGTTTACAGGACTTACACTCTCGTGGAACCTAGGGTATCGTCGGATTGAGCTGGAAGTTGACTCGGCGGTGGCCATCCAACTCCTCTCCTCCTCGTCCTACCGGTCCTCGCTCCGTAACCCCATTGTTTAAGGGATTCATGAGCTTTTTACACGGAATTGGACGGTGATCCAGCGCTACATCTACCGTGAGCGCAATCGTTGTGCGGATTGGCTAGCGGGTTATGCAGAGCATTTTGCGCTTGGCGTTACTTATTTTGCCCTTCCACCTATTGGGTGTCACGTACTCTTTCTAGAGGATAGTTCGGGAATCAGTTTCCCGCGACTTGTTATGTAATCGAGATTCCCTTTTTCCCTCTTATATCAAAAAAAAAGTGTTGGGTGAGTACCAACCAGGTTTAGAAAAAAAATCCAAGCGATTTCATTAAACCGACCGATTTATTATTAATCGGTCAGTTTTTACTTAGAAAGATTATATATATAAACCGGACCAAAAATAAGGTCAATTCATATTTATTCCGATTGAACCGACCGGTCTGATCTAATTTATACAAAACTCAAACTCGACTCAAGATTCATTTAACTTAGGATTGACCGGTTAACTTGAGGGTATATCCTTTACTTCTCTAGTGAAAATAAAAACAAGGAAATAATATCATTCCCAATCATTCAAGCTAATCTTTTGATTGAGATTAAAACAGGAATTAATTCTACATGATAGAAAATTACAAGTTAAATCTACAATCATATAATTCTTTGATACACATTTCCCATTAAGATATAATTAAATAAAGCTTAGCTAATAATGAATCTTTGTTATTGGCATGATTATAAAAATATCTTATTTGTAAGTTAAAGTGCTTCTAAAAATATTCTGAAGGAGCATCTTTACAAAGTACAGATATAGCCTAGTTATATAACATACAGTTAATGCAGCTTTTCATACCAAAACTGTGATTTTGAGAATGACATTCATGTGTATTAGTAGTATCCAAAACAATGACTTATCCCATTACTATTGAGCCTATACATGATTGGAAAACATCTCTCAGAATAATCTGAACTTCTCCTGAACTATGCTCACTTTTCACAAGATCTACCAACAACGGGAAGTACTGTGACATATATCTCCTTAACGAATCCCTTTGCAAAGAACTTAATACCTTCAAAGCAGAAACTAGTAAAGATGATCTGGCAGCTAATTCTTCCTTTCTCGCTGAACCTAGCGGAAGAATCCAGTGTATCACTGGCTGATTAACAGGTTTCAGCACCGCAGATATACAACCTGTGCATTTCAAATAGATATGCAATATTTTTTCACACACTTCAACCAGAAGTCCTTCTGCATTTATCCCCTCCGATATAGATGGCTTATCCACAAGTAAATTCTGGAGGAAGTTAAGGTAATTCCGATATGACTCATTTTCGAAATGAACCATGGGAGGATTAGAGAGCTCTAGGATTGAGCACGCTTTTTTCATCTTCTTTTGTAGGGCACTGCCAGAGTTCAGTTGATGAGCATGCGACGAGAGAGAGGAATATATATCAAGAAGAATTCTGATGGACGCTGCCGAGAAGAATTGGAGGTGAGCTTTATACAGATCGGATGCAACCTGTTTAGTTAAAGGAAAATCATATCACAGAGAAAATACCAACAGTTTGTAGAGTTAAGAAAAATGCATATGATGTCACAGCAACAAGTCAGAGCTATGATCTATTTGATTCAACAGAGAGCTTGTCCTAGTGCTAGAATGAGCTACAATTTTTTTTGCCTTTTTTTCCCTTTAGTGAAAATAATTTCCATAGCATTTCCAGTAGCTCCCGAAACAGACATGTCAACCGATGACAGAAACTCCTCTAAATGTTTCTCTATTCCTTGTAGCATTGTACAGGGTAAAATGGGAACCTTACCTATTGCTACGGATACATCAAACTGAGTTGCCAGAAAAGATGTGAAAAGGAAAATAGCAACTTTTTTATTGGGAGGGGGAGGGGTTGGAAGGAAGAGAACCTGCACAATAAGGAGCTGTATAGCAATATGACTCTTCACTCTCGATACCACATATGCAACAGTTTGGAGATTGTCATCCTCAACATCATCACTGCTGAAGCCACGATCAGAAGAAACATCCCCATCAGAATAAGGGTAAGAGTTGTCGGGCATCTCAATGTTGTCGATGCTTTTGAGAACTTTCAAGAAACCAGGCAATGTTGAATCAGCAGCCTCTTTCAAAGCTACAAATATCTCTTTCCACTCTTCATCTGAAAGCTTATTACCTAGTTTGCCAGCCAATCGCAATAGTGCAGCAATGCCAGTACTAGCAGGTCCCTGAACAGGACTTTTGATGAATGCCATCAATGTTGATACCACATCTGGCAGTTGAGGTCTTACCACATCAAAAAAAGTGATATATATATCTACTAGATACTGTGCTGCTGCTGCAGAGGTTTCAGCATCCAATAAGCCTACATCTAGGTGTTGAGATTCTGAACTTGGTATATTCTGTTCATCTTGAATTGAAGTATCCTTCTTGTTACAAGTGATATTGAATATTGGAAAAATTACTGAATTAAAAATGGTGACCCAAAATGAGCTTGAGAAAAGATGACCGTGATCATTGAGAATATTGAAGAGGACTTCCAAAGAGCTCTTTCGAATAGCTGATCTGGGATCAGATGTTAATTTTGTCAGCCCTGAAACAACAGTGAAATATTTAACTATAAAAGAGAAGAGGCTTTTTCACACAGATTGAAGCACAATATGCTATGATTTCTTTTTGTGGCACAAATAGAGGTGTTCAAGTGAAACATATTGATACAAGTTTCACTACAAAGCATAGGTAAGTAACTAGATGGGTCGATAAAACAGAAAAAAAAAAAAAAAACTGCAGAGGTAGTTTTTAGTATCTATCCTGCCTTGAGCAGATTACCTGTGAGCAAAGGAATCCAGAAAGATGCATTATCATCCCTTTCATTACATATTTGTACATCTGACGCAACCTTATTAGGAACTGAACAACACGAACTAGTGGATCCGCTCTTTTCCTTGCAAACAAGTCCTCCCTCTGCAAGCTTCAGAGCACAAAAACGGAGAAATGCAATTGCATTGAGGCTTACATCACTGTTGAATCTACTGCTGGTAAATGTGGTTAGACATCTAACACAATCAGTAAAAGTTGTTGTCTCTGTCTCCGTTATGTGAGGGAAATATTCTCGAACGATTTTTTCCATTGTCTCAAATGCCAAGAGGACTATATTCTTTCGCTGATCAGCAGCAGCTGTTGTGAAAACCTGCAAGGATGGAATAACATAATTGAAATATGTTTCAACCAAAGATGCCGACTTTGTGAATGTTTGAAAGTCATAGAACCGGCATTTGAAGCATGTTTTCCTTCTTGGAAGAAAAAAGATAAAATAAACAGAATTGGTCACAAGCAATCTGAATTTCAAGTTTATGCTGAAGTCCATGTCTCTAAAGTTCAAAACATGTCGCGTCATGAACATCAATAACAAAAGCCATTAACATACCATGAAAACACTTTTCCAACCAGACTTGACATTACTAACTCGACTCAAGACCATCTGTGAAATGCATCGAACAATTAATTCTCTGATTTCTGTGGAGCCGCTTTTCTCCATAACAATCACAAATGGCCTCAAGAATTCATTCTGGAAGTTGTAATTTGCCAGCTCCTCACGCTCTAAAAATTTCATAGCAAGTTGCCGAAGAGAATCCATAACGAAAATTGCAACAGAGAGATTTTCAGACAAACCAACAGACACAAAAAATTCGGAGAGAACATTCCATATGCGGGACCAAACTAATCTGATGCGGTTCATATTATAATGCCTGCATGAAAAATCAATGATGTCATAAGCAAATCAACACATCGTATTTCAATCATGTATAAAGGGGCATCCATTTCAATATAATTTCACAGCATCATTCACACAGCCCTCATATGTCTCAAGTGAGAGAGAGACTAGCAAAGAATTATTTCATATATCAATCAGCCAACTGAAACACAAATCTTTATTATGCTCCTTTCAATCATCAAATCAACAACAAAAGTTCTCTTGTATAATCACATTATTCTTTTAGCACCAGATCCATCTGAATAAACTCTACCAAAATAAGTTTTTTTATAGGGGAAAGGAGGAAGATCATACGCAATTTCAACAATTTTAGTTAGGCTAAATACACGAGGTTCTGTTGGGGACTTCAACTCGGATATTGAAACTTTGCATAGTGCTTTCACAAAAGCTACAATTGCCTCACTATTCAGCCTTTGGCTATTAGCAAATACGTGATTCAACTCAAAGGTCCCGATCTGGTCCAGCAGATTCAAATTTGATATAAAATTATTAATCTGCTCTGGAGTCACTAGTCCTGGAGAATTTATTCCAACAGTGGAACTGTCATATGAACCCCCTCTAAGAACAGCCATTACAGCTGGATTCTGGAGAGTTCCCTTTTTCTTTAGAGAAGGATAAACTGTTGGCGACTTCATTGCTTTTTCATCTGTCTCAACATTAGATGCAGTGAAAAAAGATGCATCAGGAGGTGCACCCTCTCCCAACAGTTGTAGATGCTCTATCCGTGAGAGGCATGTTAGAATGTGTTCCCAAGCTTCTTGAAGATAGTTACCATCTTCAATGGCAATTGCAATTATTGTCTACAAAAAGTCAAAATTTTGAACACAGAAAGTAAATGATACTGAAAAGAAGCTGATGAATAGTTTGCATATGCGTAACAGATAATGAATCAATCCTTGTTACTGTTGTAGTATATTGAAGCAGCCAAAACAATGCAAACAATTAACATCTTCGCTTTTTAATGACGCACACCTCAAAACCAAAAAGAACAGAAAATCCAATTTTTTCTATGGGACACAGGAGATCGACCATGCTTAAGAATGGAAACAAAATATTCAATTTAAAGATGCTAGGGAGTGCTTATCCCGTCCTAGAGGGAATGTATAATGATAAGGAAAAGTCATCGTTTAGTAATTATGTCCTTAGTGAACACAGACCTTAACAGCATCAACATTTTTTTGTTTCATATCTGCAGCACAGTGAAGATTAGTGAACTTTGCCATAGATGTCACAAAAGCATCTCTCTGGGTCTGCATACCCATTACAGAGGTTACATGCACTGCGTACCGAAAGCCATGTAGGCACTGAGACGTAGCAAGCTTGTCATCACTCTGGTCAAGAGTGACACTGAAAGCAGCCAACATAGGACCCCAGCAAACCTCAACCATGAACCTCAAGATTGCTGCATCTGTAATCGCATGATATGTTGATCTGCAATACCAATATGTGAGAATTAATTAGATTGTAAGGCAGGAGGAAGGAACTGTAAGGGAAATCATAGAAGTCTATTTCAGACAAGGTGAAGGGTAGAGCATGTTTTCATTTTAATATGACGTGGCATAGATGTTCTTGAATATCTTGTGCGAATCAACAGTGATTTTCTAAAGAAATAGCTTACTCAGATTTTCCCGACTTTGCTTTAAACTGCTCCTGTATATGCCTTATAAGGAGTCCATTTGCACCCAATGGCTTTTCTTCAGTCTGCCTCCCAGTAACTAGATTCAGTATGCCATCCAAACCTAATAGTCTGTTCAGGCTGTTTACCTGCTTGCTTTGAGGAACAGAAGAAACAGTACTCATTTTAATTTCATTTTTAACAATTTGATCATATATGGCACCTAGGTAGTCCTCAGCCAAATCCTTGCCATTGTCTATTCCACGATTGTTCCTTATAAAATCAGCCTTAGACATCTGGATGGCATCCAGAAAACATAAAGTTAGCGTAAAAGTTGAAATTGATATGAACTCTTAGATTACTCAAATAAACCTATTTTTCAGATACAATATATTTTCTCCATTGTCAACTCCCATAATTAGTCAAAATAAGACCAAAAAATGTTCACAAATATATGCAAACAATTTGCAGCAAATAGCGACCAATTACAAAATGACAAGAGAGCTTGGATAAGGAAAATGATTTACTATTAGGAAGGGTTACAAATGGCAAGTGTATGAGGCAATAACAGATTCTTGATTCACACAAAATTTTGTATTTCATCGCTGAAATTATTAAGAACAAAGCTTAGACAAGTGACTCATATTAGTTCTTTTTGCTTCTGTGGAGTTATTTATTCTATTTTTCCTTTTCTTCCTTTCTTTTGTTGGGGGTAAAGAGGTTCACACACAAACCTTATCTTTCACCATGCTGTTGTGAGCGTCTGTATTGAGCATTATCACAGAGTAAGCAAGAACATAAGCAGTGTCTGCGCTGCTAAATGAATTTGGATTGCATTTACAATAGCGCTCAGCAAACTTTTCCATAATGCGGTCAATCTTTTGTGCCTCTCCAGGTAATCTGAATCCACGTATGAAAAACCTTATTGCTTCACCAAAATCCCTACCTTTGAAACTGAATGAGTCAACATAAGCATGCATAACTTTCAAACAAAACTCATCCCTTTCACCTAAATAGTCCCCAATCATGGTCTCGTTTAAGCCAATTGTGTTTTTAAGGAAGATAGCAACTTCTTCTGGTGAACGGCCCACCTTTTTCGTGCTTATCAGAAATTCAATACCCTTGGAAGGTTTCCTGTTGAATAAGGAGATACCTTTCTGCATAAAACCCAGTAAACTTGTTATGGGAAGCAAAAGAAGCTAAAAACTGAGAAACATAGGCGGATAGAAGACACCAGAAAAATTTTTTGAGGCAGTAAGATATCTAGTAGCAAATGAAGTAACACTTAACCTGGACTTCAATTTTGAAAGCCCGACGTTGTTCAAGAGTAGCAGCATCTGACATTTCATAAATCACTTCTGCATTCAAATCATATTCAGGAACATTTCCATCTTCTCCAGTGGGTGTGGAGTGATTCTCTGTTGAAACATCACTCTCTGAGTTCTTTGGCATATAGGCTTCTACAACTCTCAGTTGTTGGTCCATCCAGGAACCCATTGACTTTATGATGCTAACCAAGCACTTCACAGATTCATGCCGAAAAGTTACATCCTGAGCTGAAGATAAAGTTGTGGATGAACCAGGAGTGGGACCAAGAGCAGTTTTTAGGAGGCCATTGACAATCCTGCAAATATCTGATGGAATTATACAGGTTTTAATTCATTTTCTTCTAAATGCACATAATACAAAGAAAAGACAACAAAGATGAATTTCCCAATTGTTTGCCCCTTATGCTCACAGGCTCAACTACAACTCGAATCAATTCAGCTCATTTGACCTTGATCTGACATTCAAAGCTACATGGTTATAGATTATTAAGTAGGATACAAGGTTATCAAATATGTGAAGCAAAACAAAAAAGAGTTTTTAGTTTAGTTTTTCTTATTAGACAAGGAAAATATTTATAATCTATTTTGTCCTTATCAATTTAGGTTTAAGCCTATTAAGCCATAATAAGAATCTGATACAGCTCGATATTGAGCTGAAGAAGATAGATGGAGACGACGTCAAGTGAGCTGGGAATGATAGAGTTAAACGATGTCAGATTGTATAATTGTCAATAATAAGTAAAACAATGTTGTCTGGGAGTGAATATGAGAGTTGTAGTGAGACACCTGTAGGAGCAAATAGGAAAAGGGTAACGGCTATATTAGCCATTGATACCAACTTGTAACAAACTTTTGGCAGCTAATTCACAGTCTCATTTCTCTCTCTATTTCTTGTTTCTTCTACTTTCTAATTCTTGCATTAAAAAAACCGAACAAATTCCCTAAAAAGACTAAATACCAATTGAACTCCAATATTGTTGCATCAAATTGGTATCAGAACTATTGATTTTCGGTATGACTTTGCAATTGGAAGAAGAAATGGCAACAGGACCAATTCTCATAATGTGCAAAGATTGGAAGAAAATCTACGAAGCAAAATTTAGGAATTAGATGCTAAGTACAAGAAGACGATTGAGGAATTGAAGGAGATGATTTTTCAGTTACATGTGGAAAGGGATCATAGTTGAAGAACGATGGAAAATGACAGGAGGTTATCAAAGACATATAATAATGAGTTTTAGATGCATGGTGGTTATACCATTCCCACTCGATTTAGTAACGTTTACAACCATTGATGTGGAAGGTCTGTGAAGTTCGATCTTCAAAAGTGAGCAATTCTTTATGTTGGATTGAACATTTGCTAAGTTTAAGGTGGGGATTGCAACGATGCACTTGGTAGGAGAAGCTTTATCTTGGCTTCAATTGTATCTACGGAATAGGCTTAATGCAAAACCACTTAGTTAGGGGGAGTAACTGATAAGCTAGAGCAGAGATTTAGCGATTCTTTGTTTGATTATGAGTGGGAGAGTTAAAGGAATTTTTACAGACTACGATAGAGAAAGATTCTTATGCCAAGTTTCCTTTTTTGTCACATATGTTGGTAACGCTAGAGATGTATTTGGTGTGCTTGTTCTTGAAGGATCTAAAGCCAGAAAGAGAGTACCCTATGGAGTTGATCAATCCAAGACTCCAACAGACATATGAAGCAACCAGGAAACAGGAGATGGTGTTTCAACATTGTGTGTTAGCTTATCGAGGAAACTGAAGAAGTCATCAGTTAGGGGTGCAAGGAATAACTTCACCTCCAAGGGCTCAACAATAACACTAATCTAAAAGTGACAAAGGCAATTAGTAGCAAAGAGATTGATGGTCGTAGAGATAAGGGGTTATGTTTTTGGTGTGATGAAAAGTTTATACCAAGACATAAGTGCAAAAAGAAGCAATTTCATATATATGTAGTGCACTAAAAGGAAGATGGAGATGTAAAAGAGGAGGAAGAGGAAATAATGTCAGATCATTCACGCACCATAGCGATGGAAGCAATGACAAGTATTGCTACGACTTAATATAAGCAAATGAAAGTAAAAGGTATTTTAATGGGAGAGTCATCCATATACTAATTGATGCGGGTAGTACTCATAATTTCATTCATAAAGTTGTGGCGAAGAAAGAGGAAGGGTTATTAGAGGATATAGAACCTGTGATGATTACTATAGGAGGAATGAAAATCTATAGTAATAAGAGGTATAGGAATGTGAGGTAAATGGTCATTCATTTCATTTGGATGCATTGGCTGTAAAAATTGGGCGAAACGATAACGTATTAGGGGTTTAATGGTTAGTACATATGAATGATGTAGTTTTTAATTTCATAAATCCATGATGTTTGACTGGCAAAGAGAAAGAGTAAAATTGCACAATGGACAAAAGAAAAGAGCTAAACAAGGACAGTTTGAACAAATTATGAAAGATGATGGTGTGTGCAATTTTACCAAGCAGACCAAATGATCAAAAACATATTAAAAAGTCATTAGAGTAATATAAGGATATTTTTGTTGAACTAGTGGGTTTACCGCCCAAAAGGAAGCATGATCATCGAATTATGTTGAAAAATGGTACAGAGGACATTAATAAAAGGGCATATAGGTATGCGAGATTACAAAAAAGGGCAATAGAGTTGATTAGAGATATGTTGAAGCAAGGTATGATTTAAGAAAGTGTTAACCCTTTCTCATCACCGGTGGTTTTGGTTAAAAATAAAGATAATTCATGGAAAATCTATGAGGATTATAGGGCTTTGAATAGATGCATAGTGAAGGACAAGTTTTCAATTCCATTGATTAAAGAGCTTATGGATGAACTGGGAGGAGCTAGCTTCTTTTCTAAGAGCAAGCTATCATCAAATACAAATGTTTGAAGAGGACATTGAAAAAACTCTTTTTTGGAACTCGTGAGGGGTATTGTGAATTTTTGGTTATGCCTTTTGACTATGCACATGCAACTTTCCAAAGCCTTATGAATTCCATCTTCAATCCATACTTGAGGAAGTTTGTGTTGGTGTTTTTTTTATGACATTTTGGTTTATTTCATATTTGAATCAGCGTTTGGATCATCTTTAACAAGTGTTACAAGTGTTGAGGGATCAGCAGTAACTTTTTGATAAAAAATCCAAGTGTTCAGTTGGAGCAAAAAGGGTAGAATATCTTGGCCACTTTATATCAGTGCAAGGGGTAGCTACAAATCCAAGGAAGATTGCAGCAATTCAACAATGGCCAATTCCTACGACCTTGCAACAACATAGAGGATTCCTGGGTTTAACAGGCTATTATAGGAGATTCATTAAAGGGTATGGCCAATTGAGTAAACCATTGATAAAATTGTAGAAGAAGAATGCATTCAAATGGCATATGGAGGTTGATTATGCCTTTAATACACTTAAATCTACTTTAGTATTTGCTCATGTACTAGATTTGCCTAACTTTGATAAGGTGTTTGTGGTAGAAGCAGATGCTTGTGATAGGGGGTTGGGAGCTGTTTTGATGCAAGAGGGACACCCTCTAGCATATGCAAGTAAGGCTTTGTTTGATAAATATAGACATTTATAAACATATGAGAAGGAGTTGGCAATGGTGGTTGCAATCAAGCATGGTCTCATTATTTGACTAGAAGAAAGTTGATGGTGCAAACTATCAAAATTTAGGGTTTCAAGGTTCACTTTTTATTGAAACTTAATAGGATATATATACAGAAAGAGTACAACATAAATTAGG
>JANZLC010000201.1:37155808-37169317 GCA_026413385.1 Erythroxylum gracilipes | reverse complement strand
TTTTAGGGATCCTATATCTGATATTTATCTCCTATATTTGACTATCTAATACAGTATCTACAACACAGATTCTCACACAAACTTATAATAAGAGCCTTAAGTACTTGCTTGAGTAGAAGATTACCACTCCATTTCAACGGATATGGCTACCTAAATTACTTTGATTTGGTTTTAAAATCAAATACAAGAAAGGAGTGGATAATACTGCAGCTAATGGTTTCTCTATGATGGGAAGTGGAGAGTAGTACACCATTTTGGTTTCCCAGATCCATAACTCTCTATTATAGGAGATTAAAAGGAGTTGGGAAACTGATAGCTACTACATGCATTGATTCAGGGGGCTACCCAAATGATGTTTATACAATCATCTTTACAATAATCGATAGGTTTACAAAGTATGCACATTTTATGCCTTTAGCACATCCATATTCAACAGCTAAAGTGGCTTCCATGTAGCCCAATTACATTTATAAGTTGCATTTTAAGCCTATCACTATTGTTAGTAATAAGGATTCAATATTCCTTAGCAGCATTTGGTTCTTTAAGGTTCAAAGTGTTTCTCCAGCTTTGTCCTCTGCTTACCATCCTTAGACTGATGGTCAAACATAAGTACTTAATCGAACTTACAGAGTCATATTTACGGTGTACGACAGGTAAATGTCCTCAACAATGGAGCAAGTGGCTTTCTTGGTAAAATGGTGGTATAATACCACATTCCATACCACCTCATACTCCTTATTTAGCAAGAGGTTTAAGGTATTAACAGTGGATCAATCATTGAAGGGTTGTGAGGTTGCTTTACAATTAATAAAATTTCGCAGTAAGAGGGCTCAAAATCGTGTGAACCAATCAGCAAATAAAGAACGCTCTGATTGCGTTTTTAAAGTAGATGATTGGGTGTATATTAAGCTGCAACCCTATTGACATGTAAGTGTTCAACAGAGAGGGAATAAGATGCTATTCTCGATAGGTGAATGGTTTGTAGAAGAAATAAACATGCGGTTCAGGCTTTGGTGCAATGGTTTGTTGATGATGCTTCGAACGTTTCATGGGAAGTTTTGAATGATTTACAGCAACATATACTGATATTAACTGTTGACAAAGTTGTTGAGAAGGGAAGCACTGATATAACTCAATGTTGAGCTAAAGAAGATTTATGGAGACGACAACGAAGTGAGCTACGAACGATGGAGTTAAATGATGTCAAATTGTACAGTTGTTAATAATAAGTAAACAACTTTGTATGGGAGTGACTATGAGAGCTGTAATGAGACATGTGTAAGAAGCAAATAGGGATAGGGTAATGGCTATATTAGCCGTTGATACCAACTTGTGACAAACTTCTGGCAGCTAATTCGCAATCTTGTCTCTCTCTGCCTCTTGTTTCTTCTTCTTGGTAATTCTTACATTACAAAAATGAAGCAAATTCGCTGAAAAGACAAAACCTAATTGAACTCACATATTGTTGTATCAGAATCCTTATAAAATATGATCACATTCTTATTTGGAAGTTAGAGGGGTCTTATTCCATTAAGATTAGAATTGCAACAATTTTTCTATATATGTAATCAACCTTTCGATTAAAGAAAGCTTAAAATTTTCTTACAAATTTTGAGTTTTCAATTAGAAGATCTGATATTTTCTTCTGAGAGTGATTCCTAGTTTCATATCCTATGATTCCTAAACTACCAATTGTTTGTTTACTTCACCAAAATTCCATCAATTTTTCAACTTAAGTTGAAATTTCAACAACTGTTACTAAAATTTCAGACTTGAATTCCGAATTTCTAGCAGCCTAACAACACCCAACAACCCAGGTTTCTAATTTCTGTACATTTTCCTACTAGTTTGATATCTCTTCTAGTTTGATATCTCTTCTATTCGTCCTAGAACATTATGATTACAGCTAAAGTTGAAATCAAACACCATGGCACTATTGTATTCATGTTCTAGCTCGAAACACAATTTTATTGAAAACAACAGCAATTCAAGTTAACCAAAGCAGCTAAGTCTTAAACAAGATTGAAGTTCAATGTTTTTCACTGAAAAGTGAGAGTTAAAAGTGACCAACTCTCATTGGCAAATGATAACTCATTACAGTTTTATGAATTATTTACACCACCAAATCAAAGAATCGTCTCTTTTTCTGTCAATTATGCTCAAGGAGATTTGAAGCTTCCTTAACAGTATGCTAGCACATTTATGCAAGTGAAGTCCAACCTTGTTCTCTGGAGTAAATGAGTTAATTTCATTTTTGAGTGAGAACAGCCCATAATAATGTTAGACTTCAAAATCATAAAACTGTTATGCATTCTGTTTCTCAGGATTTTACTGTATCAAGTTGTCAACTGAAACATCAAAAAGCTAAACAGCCCTCTGTTTCTCATCATTACAAGCACTTCAAAGCATTGATTAGGATGCAAGAGAGTATGTAAAAGCTAAACCAATTGGAAAAAAGAAAAACAGAACTAACTTTCTTGAGTTGGTCAAGAGGAACTGAATGTCAAGCCATCATATTAAGAAATTGTTCATATAAAAGATGCAAAAAACTTTAATATCATCTAACCATTAAATTTTTTGAACTTATAGAATGACAATTATGATTTTTAATCAATATATAATTGAGAAGGTTATACCTTTCATATATATTTGGCGCATCCACATCACAGTCGTAGTTCACAAACACATCAATTATGAGCTGTGGATCCTGAGCAATCTTCTCCAAAAGATTTAGAACAGTCATTTTTTGCAAGAAACTAGGCTGGTTAACATTCTCAAGAACACGGAGAACAAGCATGGGAATGAAAATTCCGATTTCTGCCTTCAAACCAGATCTGAATTTTGATAACAAGATCATGAAAATAGAACACTGAAGCTGGAAAATTGCCATAACTGACAATGCACTATTCTTTAACAACGACAGGCAGAGATATTGCCTGACAGCATGAAGAAACCTGCACAAAGTTGTACAATGTATTAGATACTTCATTCTTTCAATAAAAAGATGCAGGGGGTGTTTGGTGGAGGGGAGGTTTGGCCAGGCGGATTGGGCGTTGAAAGAGAATGGGAAGGGATATTGAAGAGAAACATAAAACAAAAATAGACAAATAAGTCAATTGCTTGTTAATAATAACTTATAACAGCAAAAAATGCACTCAAAGTTATAAGCCATTAAATCATTTAGAATATATATAAAAAAACATTGGCATTTCCATTTTGTGGTTTTTTACTTCCATTTTTATGGGTTAGCAGTATAAACACAACTGCTTGAAACAAATAAGTTTTTCAACTCTTCAGCACAAAACAGACCTCATCTAAGAAAAAAAGAATATAGAACTGGAACTCTATAACTTCATGAAAGAAGCACAAAAATTGCACACGTTGTGAGGCTTTATGGCCTAAGATAAAGTTTTAGACAGGAATCTAACAGAGCCAGGATATCTCTTATAGTCATGCAAAACAGTGGCATATTAGTCAAAAAAATATCAGAAATTTATTCATTTGCACCAAAGGTTCCCCGTCCACCCAACACCCCCAAGAGTATAAGTTGTGTCAGCTGTGAAATTAGTCATACAAATAGCATTGCACATAGAATCAAACTGTTTTTTCCTCGCATCTCTCCACCTATGACCCCATAGAGAAGTCACTGAAAAATTAATAGTTCCCAAGAATCAATGAAAACTTCACCTCGATATTAATTGTACCAAAGTTACTTCGTTTTAACTAAATCCTCCTCATTATCTCATTTGATTTGCTTTATGTTCTGTACAACCAAAAAGGAAACGAAATAGACAGCGGAATTAACACAAATAGAATAAAACATCAGAAAAGAAAGCGGTAGTAGTTCAAAAAAATTTCTAAGCGCATATACAAAAACGAGGCATGCCTGTCATCGGTGCGCCAAACAAGACCCCCATTGTGGACGATCACTTTAAGCAGCTCAAGGGACAATATCTTGCCTCTCAATAGAATTTGATCATCTGGGTTCTCCTGAGAAGAGAACTTCATAGACAATTTGCAGAGATTTCTAAAAATAAGAAATCCGTCCTCCCTAATCTTACTTTCCCCAGTAGCAGCAGCGGTGACGCCAACGGATTCAGCTGCACCATTGACTTCTCCACCAGGAAAATCATAAGCTTTGGATTCATTATCGTCGTAACCAGCATTATTGGTAGGGGTATCCTTACTACCATTTAGTAAACTGGGAGTATTAGGAGGAGGAGAGCGTAACATTAGCCTGGGATCAGCAGTGCCTTCACAAGCAGCCATGACCTCATTGACGAAATTCTGAGAAAAATGAATTGAGCTGCCTTCGTTCAAATTCTTATCAGTAAATTCCAACAAGTCACTGACAGAAACGGTTTTAATTTGAACGTCGAGGGAATCCTGCTCGACTCTGGTGAAAACAATGAGCATGATCTGGGCCAGAACGGATTTGGCGCAGATCTGATTGGTACCATTTACGCCACCTAGATAGACATTGTAACAAGTACGGATAATATGCAGCATGCACTCACCACGGATCAAGACGCATGGTGAACGAACGGAAGCAAGAAGAACACGGAGAACAGTGAGCTCGATGGATTCATCACCAATGCCACAGACCTTGCAGATGCTGTCAATGAGTTTAAATACGATGAGGTTAGAGGAGGACTCAGGGTCGATCTCGCAGCGGATGAGGCCAAGAGAGAACAATTTGAAGGCGCAGTCGAGAGCAGGTTCGGCAACCTTGGCGTAGGCAGAGTCGAGAGCGAGGATCAGGGGGTTGAGAAGGAAATCGGCGTCGGAAGGGGAGAGACCATAGAGAGTAGACGTAGGATGGGAATTAGAATCGGAGAGGGATTCCAGTCGGTCAAGTACAGATTTGCAGGCGGCGACAAGGTGGGAATGCTTGCGCCAAGCCGCGTTTTTCACAATTTTGTCCAGCGACGGTCCCAGGGCTCGCCCACACCGGGAAGGCCCGCCTAGGGTTAGTGAAGCTGACATTGCTATCCTTTCTTACAAAGAATGCATGTATAAAAGATTGGTGATGCTTGCAAACTCTGCATTCTCACACATAGATAAATAAATATGGACCGGCGGCTGCGGAGGAGGAGGAGAATTGAATGTGTTTATGCATGCAAGAAACGGCAGAGACACAGGAAAAAGAAAGAGAAGCTCCTCTCCATGTCTGTTCCAAAAGAACCGAGGGGGAAGGGAGGGAGGGACTGAAGCTTATATAGATTCTGTTTCGTTGCACATTTGGCTTTAATTAATTAATTAATTAATACTAATATTTTATTGTTTTAAATTGGAGATCGTGAATTATGTTCATTTATAATTTTGGATTGAGCCGGTCGAAGCCCGAACCGAAATAGACCGCGACCATAACAAATTACAAGCACATGATGATATGGTGTATTCAATTGTCAGACGCGATTTAAGGATAATAATGAATCGGACGGGAGAGTGTACTGTTTGCTCAAAAGTATTGTCAAGGGGAGTCAGGACTCAGGTAGAGGGTCGAGGATGGCCAACGCATTTTTTTTAATAAGGATCCCTGGATTCCAAAAGCTGGTGGCTTCCGTCAAGACGACGGTCCAATAGTTATTCATGATATTATGAAAGTGTGTGATTTATTCATCCACAGGGAGAAATGTTGGGACTATGAGAAGTTGCTGTCATATTTCAGTATTGATCACATGAATGTTATCCTATGTAATTTGCAACACCAAAGAGTGGGCGAAGGATTTATTCGGTTAAAATTGCTTATTATGAGGCACTTGCAAATCTGGTAGGCAATAGGCAACAGTTGTAAGGCATTGTATGAAAGAAAATTTGGTCTTTTGATGTACCCCCAAAAGTGCGCGACTTCCTATGACGGTGTTGTCGTGGCGTGTTACCAATTAAAGATAATTTGCAACACCAAAAAGTGGACGTTGACTTACATTGCTTGTTTTGCCATGAAAATAAATCGAGAAAGCATGTGATCCTTGAATGTCCTATGACTATAGAGTTATGGAGGTTAGCAGGCTTGGTTCTGTGTTATCTTTTCAAGACTTTGTTGCCTATGTCTTTGAGAGAGCAGGAAGGGATTGTGCCATTAGAGTCGTATTCAGGCATGAAAGTTATGGTTGGCAAGGAACGACAAACTTTGGCATGATAAACAAGTTATACCACACCATATTTATACCCAAGCTAATTCTTACTATTCGGACTTCAAGGAGTTGATGCCCGCAGGAACTCTCCTGAATGTTGCTCCCAATCTACCGTTGTGCTTTCGGACGACAGCAATAATGATGTCGTCCTCTAGTTGGTTGGCCTTCATTGATAATTCGGTATTTGCAAATACTGACCTCTTTGATTTTGACATTTTATTTGAAGATGGAGAAGGCGCCTTTTCATTGGCACTTTCTGGCTACGAGGAAGACAATGGAAGCTTCGCAATGTCGGAAGCGCTTGCTTTTCAGCAGTGCTTGTTGTTTGCTCGTGATGGTATGCTACAAGCAAGATCAATTTTTACTGATAATCAGCTCCTTATCTATGCTTTGAACTTCAGGTTTTTGAATTTTTCCTATTTTGGTCTTATAATTTTAGACTGAAAGGATATTTTATGCACTAAGAATAATATCTCTATATCTTAAATTAGGTGTTCGGCGAATAAAAGAGTCCACTCTTTTGGTTGGGGGTGTATTCTCTATAGTCGCTTTCAGGTACGGGATGATATGCCTGAGTATCTATTCTAAATAGCTATTCTCTCTTTATAAAAAAAAGAATTGGACGGGTCTACAATTCGGGCCTGAGACTGACCCGAGGCTGAACTGCCAAGCCTACCGCGAATCTCTGCCGTAATCAATTAAAAATATCCATCAGTTTCTCTTCTCCGAGTAAATCTCCCGCCAATCCATATCTGCTATTTGTGTTCATCACAACCCAACCCAGCTTCCTCGAATCATCTGTACTGTGGTAGATCTTTCTTTTTCTTCCGCTTCTCCAGTTAGTTTCTGCAATAGATTTTTTGAAAATGATTAAACATAATCTTCCAATCCATCATGTCCATTGCCCTACCCATTTCCCTCTAGTATCCGAAATGGTGAGTTGCCGAGAAACTACGATAAGAAGTGTAGTAAACATGCAATTTGCAGTGGTGAACAAAGGCGGCAATAACAGAAGGCCATTGACCAAAGGAAGAAACCTTAGCAACGAAGCTATGCACACCATACAGGCGTTGAAACGAGCTAACCTTAATACCAACAACATCAATAGCAAGAACAGCGTTTCTTATTCGGTTACCCTAAGACATGTTCTTGATTCTAAATTCAGCCGCTTATTGAAGTTCGATATGATGGCCGTTCTTCGCGAGCTCCTCCGCCAGAACCATTGCCTTTTGGCCCTCAAGGTACCTACAGATACACTCTCGGCTTGCTATTTCTACTTTTTACTGCATTTGGATGTTTGGTATGCTTGATTGTCTGAAATCTGCTTAATCACTTCCATTTTCGGCGCCTTCCATGTGTTCGGTACTTTGTTCGAGTCAATTTTCCTTTTTCATTTCTTTACTTCATTGCGTTATAATGTCGTTTTCTTTTCTGATTCTTCCCTGGTTTCAAAACCAGCCATGTTAGATACGCTTTTGCGGGATTTCTGAGCTGTTTTTTATTGATCTGGAGCTAGGTTTTTGAAGAAATTCGAAACGAGCAATGGTACAAACCCCAGGTTTCATTGTATGTTGATATGCTAACAGTACTAGCTAGGAAGGGGTTGTTGGAGCAGGTTGAACTTCTTCACATGTATTTACAAGCAGAACGTAACCTAGAGCCTGAAACGGAGGGATTTAATGCTCTTCTGAGGACACTGATGAGCCTCAAGCTCACTAATCTTGTTATTGACTGCTACAACTTGGCTAAAACTTTAGGATGTGAACCTGACAGGCCAACATTTAGGATACTCATAAACGGCTTAGAAGAAGCAGTTGGCAATTCAGGTGCTTCAGCTGTTATAAAACAGGATGCTCAAAGGTATTACGGTGACTCATTAGATTTCTTGGAGGAGGAGGAGGAGGAGGAGGAGGAGGTTACCGAGCTTTGAGTTTACTCATCTGTAACTCCTTGGAAAACTTCAGGAATTGTGTACCGCTAAAGGGATCTGGGAAAGTTTTATAGCAGGACCTTCCTGGGGTTGAAGGTCCAAATTAGATTATTCAATTGGCTTTTAATGTACATTTGTGCATCTGAAGAAAGGAAGACGTCTACATCTTCATATCTGCCTACAACCTGAAACTTTTGCAGGTTATTCTGTCTAATAAGATGTCCTGCATACATTATGTAAAGGAACCAGATGAAACAGGAGGCTTGATATGCATTTGAAATGAAAGTAGATTGAACATGAAACTTTCAGGATTGGATAAATTGTTTTTGTGTAAAATCTGCTGGTGTTACGAGAAGAAGTGGTTGTGTCATAACGATATTCCCTTGCGAATTTGGCGACATTATAATTCTTGAATTCATCCGGAATGAAGTTTAGCAACAGCTATATAATTTTCCGAGAAGAAGTAGCTGAGTCATAACGAAATCATTTCGAGTCACCTACTTCTTCTTGTAACAGCTGAGTATTATTGAATTCCAAATTCATCTTTCAGAAGCATTCCTAGTAAATCCACTGGCAGAGAACCTGACCTTCCAAAGAAATTAAGGTAAAGAAAGGTAAGGGCAGTTCTCTAACTCTTAAGGTTGACATTGGATTGCCAGTTTTGTGCCCACTTTCTTGGCATAGTTAATCTATCCCCAGCCATAGCAATAAGTTTCCCGTCCAATCGTACATTTTAAAAGAATTTGAATTTCAGACTTGGGTGATCTAACTCAACCCAAAATCAATTTTTAAAATAGGAAAAAAGTTTGAGTTCCAATTGAATTTGAGTTTATCAGTTTATGGTTAGACTTTTCATCGGACTCATAATGATATACTGCCAACGCTACATTCAAAGGTGTAACGGGCCTAAAGAAAAAGAAGTAAAAAGTCCATCTTTTCTTGCCTGGACTTGAATAAACACCAATTTTCTTTTTAATCTTTTTGCAAGTTGTGGTACTTAGAATATATTATATATATTATAATTTATAAGACATACACAGTGCGCGAATCTTTGAAGGGTTGGGTTTATGCAAGCTATTACTGACTGATAGAATAGAAACATAAAACCTAAGTAGATGGTCTATACTAGTTAGTCGAAGAAGAAGAAGAAGCCATGGGGAGCATGAGTTGGTCATCAGCTATATGCACTTGTCTTTACCTTAGTTTATTACTTGTATCAGTAAATGCTCAGCCACAAGAAGACTCGATCTTATCCAGATTCCAACACTACCTCCGAATCAACACTGCCCAACCAACCCCTCTTTACCAAGAAGCGGCTGATTTCCTTATTTCACAAGCCAATTCCATTGGTCTCCATTCCCAGTCCATCGAGTTCGTCAAGGGAAAGCCTGTGGTTCTTGTCAAGTGGACTGGTTCCCGTCCCAATCTCCCATCTATTCTCCTTAACTCTCACACTGATGTGGTTCCAGTGGAGCAGCACAAGTGGGATCACCCACCCTTCGATGCCCATCTTGATTCCCTAGGCAACATCTATGCCAGGGGTTCTCAGGACATGAAGTGTGTGGGTATGCAGTACTTAGAGGCCATTCGCCGTTTGAAGTCTTCTGGGTTCCAACCACTTCGATCCATTTACCTCTCTTTCGTTCCCGATGAAGAAATCGGAGGCCACGACGGCGCCGAGAAGTTCGCTTATTCTGATTTTTTCAAGGAGATGAACGTTGGCATCGTCCTTGATGAAGGTAACTTCTTCTTATCAGTGGGAAAAGGAAAATAAGAGAAATTCTTCAAGGAATTGACACTACTTTCATGTCTCAAAACAGGGTTGGCTTCACCCACCGACAACTACAGGGCTTTTTATGCAGAGAGGAGCCCTTGGTGGCTAGTGATCAAGGCCACTGGTGCCCCTGGTCATGGAGCTAAGCTATATGACAATAGTGCCATGGAGAATCTTTTGAAAAGCATTGAGAGCGTGAGGAGGTTTCGTGCTTCTCAGTTTGATTTGGTGAAGGCTGGTTTCAAAGCTGAAGGAGAGGTTGTTTCTGTAAACATGATCTTTCTTAAAGCTGGCACTCCTTCTCCTACTGTAAGCTTCTTTTTTTTTTTTTTTTCTCAATCACTAATCTTCCCCCCTTCTCTCCATATAACACTTTCAATTACTAACTTCACACCTTTTCCTTCCGCTTCTCCAGGGTTTTGTCATGAATTTACAGCCATCTGAAGCAGAAGCTGGTTTTGATATTCGAGTCCCACCAACTGCTGATCCCGAATCTCTTGAGAGACGAATTGCTGAAGAGTGGGCTCCTGCTTCACGCAATATGTCATTCCACGTACTAAGCTTACCGCTTTCTATCAAATTTTAATTCTAAAACATCAAATAGGCACAACTCTTTGGCCCGTTATGGCAGAAATTGGTAAACTTTTTACGAAGAGCATGTCTTAGTGCACAACTGTGCATCATCAATGTTAAAAGTGTCTTACCTTGTCATCTTCACTGAGATTCAGACCATTCAAAGGCTGAGAATTGGTCAGCTGAACTTAAGTAAGAGGGATCATTAAGGGATGGTATTCATTTTTCATTGTGCTAGTAAGTCAAAAGGTATTAATGCCTTCCCTAGTTGGATAGGACCTGAGTTAGAGAGACGTGTTTCCAAGCTTGGATGGCAAGAAATTAAGCCTTCTGTGGATATTTTCCTTACCTGTTGCTATATATATTTAAATATTTAATCAAACTGCAAAAGGAGAAATTTTGATGATGCAAGGCTGCGAACCTCATTAATAATTTTATCATATACTACCACTTAGCTGTGAGTCATGCTGTTGAAAGAAACAAAAACGTCCAAGGTCATCTGTCTGCCTTCTCTAAGGGTATTTGTATTAAAGTAATGCTATTTTCTTATCTATATTGTAACTGTAGTAAATGTGACCAATAACAAATTTGTTAAATGCTTCTTACGTGTATTTAGTTGGACTGATTTGTTTTCAGCTTGGACAGTTTAAGCAGAAAGGTCCAGTCTATGACAAGCATGGGAGGCCAATCATTACAAAGACTGACAGTTCCAATCCATGGTGGAATCTACTAGAAGAAGCTGTTAGGAAAGCCAATGGCAAGCTTGGCAAACCAGAGATCTTTCCTGCTTCTACTGATGCTCGTTATTTTCGGGATCTAGGAGTGCCAGCTATTGGCTTCTCTCCTATGGCAAACACACCCATACTTTTGCATAATCATAATGAGGTAATTGCCCGATTTAGTAGTTCTCTTGCATATGCTGTTCCCCAACCTCTCTTTCTCTTCTCGCCTTCGACTTCCAAAAAGGGTAAAGATGAAAGTAATTAGAACTGCAGAATTTTTAATGAGATAATCCGCCATCTTGTATTTTTTGTCTTGCTGCTTGAAGTATTTTTGGTTGAACAACCATTTCATCTTTCTGCAAAATGTTATACCATAATTGCCATAACCTGACAAGTTTCCCTGAACTTGCTAATCAGTATTGCATTCTCTTTTTGGGGTTTTAACCTTCAATACATTCTTTCTTGTCTCAGTTCCTGAACCAAGATGAGTACCTGAAGGGCATTGATATTTACGAGTCAATAATTAGAGATTATGCATCTTATGTTGATCAAACAACTGATGAGGCTCCCAAAGACGAGTTATGAAGCAGCAAGTCGATCTTCTCTCTTCTTGGAACAATGGTTTGTGCAAATTCATGTCTTATACGTATGATGGGATTGTACAAGTTAAAAGCACAATAAGGGACCTTGATCATGACGGATGCCCTTTTACCTCGTAGATAGATATGTGGTAAATGAACCTAGTTTTTGCCTTCTCAGTATGTCAGTTATTCTCCACAGTATCTATAAAAAAAATAGTAATTAATAATTCTACCTGAGAGTATTTTGCATAAATATTTGAAAGGCGTATGTAGGTTAAGCATTTCAAAGATCTAGCCATAGCCATATGATCTTCTTTAGCAGAAGTCGCGTCTAGTTCACATCCCATTTCAGCTGCTCCATCGAGCTGGATTAAGTGGCAAACGTATCACGGACCGAGGCAAAGAAATGTTACTATGCTTAGCTTTAAGGTAAAATACAATAACCTGAAGAAGAAGCCATCCTTCCTACAGTTTACTTACTGCTAAAGAAATGATTATTTTGGTAGTTAATGTCTTGATTTGTGAATTTGATTGGCATTTAGTGAAACTCCAAATTTTAATTTTCTTCCTGTTTTTGTCCAAGATTGCTGTTTCACTTAACATGAACTTCACAAGCAAAACGAAAAGTAGTGAATTCAGGAAGTAATGAAGTTGTGTAATGTCCAACATTTTATCTGTATCTTGAATAACCCCAACTGGATCCCCAAGTAAGGATTAATTAAACTTTATAATTCATTTATTTCTTGAATCCAAAATAATAGAGCTATTAATACCACTAAAAGTAAATTCATTAATAGCAATATATTTTGTTATCATTAAAACCATAGTTAAGATCTTATTTAGTCAAAATTGGATAATCAGTCCTTTAAATGCATAAATAAAGAATAATATACAAAAACTTAATAATTCATGAAGTAACTAACAATGTTTATAAACTCTTTAAAAATACTTATAATTTAAAACAAACTCTCAAAGCTTAGTATGATTAAGTGCATTTCTCATAAAAATAATTTTATTAAAGGTAAGGTTGATGTAACACTTTTCATTAAAAAGCATAAGCATGGCGGATCTCTCTCTCTCTCTCTCTCTCTCTCTCTCTCTCTCTCTCTCTCTCTCTCTCTCTCATATATATATATATATACACACACATATATATATACTTTGCTACCTAAATCTTGAGTTAAAAGTAAGGCGAAATTAAATTACTTAAGTCCACCACGTATCAGCTAGTTAGCGAACGTCTCCTGGCGTCATTTTTGAGTGCATGGGAGAACCTATGGCCGAATTCATTTTTAGGATTCGAACTCACGACGTGGGGCAAGCCTCAGGTTCATACTTGAGCTCTGACACCACTTTGCTACCCAAAACTCGAGTTGAAAGTAGGGTAGAATCAAATTACTTAAGTCTATATAGATATAGAGATATATATTAGTCTTTTACTTTATTTTTATGCTTAAATTACCTTAGCTTTACTCATTTGGTGTGATGCTTTTAATAATTGTGAAAGGGTTACTTTGAGAAGAGTGAATAATAATCATTAATGAACAATAATGAAAAAATTCGATCATATTTATAAAGATAGGAGACATAATTCACATGGATATAGTAAGTCTGGCTTGGGCTGCTTTAATGGTAGTCTTTACATTTTCCCTTTCATTCGTAAAGAAGTAGGTTTTAGAAGGACTACTAAGTGAGTTGAGAAATCAAACTGTATAAGTTTTTTTATAGATCTTTCTGCAAAGACTTTTGAATTTAACCATTCAAATTGAATTGAATTCAATTATTGAATTCA
>JANZLC010000201.1:37117971-37155708 GCA_026413385.1 Erythroxylum gracilipes | reverse complement strand
TTCGATGCATGTTTATATCATTGGAAGTGCTACTTGCATGTGAATATGATTGACTACTTGCTTTGCATGAAATGTCTAAAATGACTTTGTTTTGTTTTAAAACTGTTGAGTTCTAGTTGTGGGTAAATAGGCATGCCTAGAAGGGTCTGCAGCTGCTCCTGTGATACTTCGATGTCGAGACTTCAGACTCTCCTGTGACACTTTGGTGTCGAGACTTTGGTTTCTCCTGGACACTTCAATGTCGAGACTTCGGTCTCTCCTGTATAAGTCTCATTACCCGCTTCTGTAAATGGATTTGCAGTCCTCTGATTTTGTAATATGATATATGTTTGACTCTAGCATAAACAAAAATTATATTCTGATTCTGAAGGGTTTATATCCTTTTGTGATATTCAGCTTTGATAAGTATAAAAATCTGTTTTGAAATGCATTATGTCTGATTTAATGTTAGGTAATCTTTTAATGCATGCTTATATTGTTATATGATTCCGTATGATGAGTTGTCACTTATGCATGGTTTAGTTATTACTCACTAAGCTATATGCTTAGCACGGTGGATTTGTCCCGTATAGGTTCTGAGCGACGCTTATAAAGATTGGGACGAGGCAACCGCAATGGCCAATGGAGTCTGAGTCTTGTTTTGTTAAAACTGTATTTTTGGAATTTGTTTTGGCTTGTCTTTGACGTATATGACTTTGGATTTATTGTAGTTTTGTAATATCCTTAATCCAGGCTAGTTTCGGTTTGGAACAAGTTGTATTATGTTCAGTGTACTCTGATGTATGTTTGTTCTGAATTGCTTCTACTTTGAGCTTTTGAGAATGCATGATAAATGTTTTGTATGTTTTGATTTTGTCTCAATTCTTTATGCACGTATGTTATGTTGTTTGCATGGCGTCCCGTATCCTCCCAGGGGGTATCAGGGTGCCACATGAACCATTAAGTCCATGAGCCTTTTAACCATTCATCTAGAAGACTATTTGCTCAATTTCTAGATCACCAACTTGTTTAGAGAGTAGAAGACTTTTCTTTTTCCTTATCTGTTTGTCAATAAAGGCCTTTAAAAGCTCTACTGAATAAGAGTTAGGAGAATGAGAACCTGTAAAGTTCTTAAAAAATGACACTACCTCAATTGACAATGACAATAGGGCTTATGTTTTTAGAGTTCCTCTTAGCCAAGATAGTGTTAAAGAAGAATTTTATAATCCTCTCTCCCTTCTTTAGCTATTATTCCTATCCCTTTGCTTTAATAGAATAACATGATCATCCAATTTACTTAAATAACTCTTAAGGGTCATCTTCTCTTCAATTAGCAGCTCCTTACTAGACGAATTTATTGACAAACTATATTGAATTCTTTCAAGCTTATCTTTTGCACTCTTAACTACTTCCATAGTGTTAAGGGCCCTTGTAGCATTTAACTTCTTCAATTCCTTCTTAATATCTTTTAATTTTTACATACATACATACAAATTGTTTAGAGCTATATATCCTAGATGACATCCCTTTCAATACTGCCTCGTGAAATCCATCATCAAAAGCAAGGAAGTTGTTAATTCTAAAATGGAACTTTTTCCTTACCATTTGGAACAAATTACTATGCCAAATATGTGTATGATCTAAAAATAGTGGCTCCGTAAATTGTTCTTTTCTTTTAAGAAAATTGACGAGCCATGCAAGATTAACCAGAGCTCTATTTGATTTTTTCCTAATAAAACTCCTTCCTTCTTTTTTGTTACTCCAAGTAAATATTTGCCCTTTATATCTCAGGTCCTCCAAACCTAACCCTTCCACACACTCTTTAAAGTTACAACCAATCTAAAGAGAATTGCTGCTAACCTTATTTTGTAGTAGACCCTCCTAAAGTTGTCCTTTCAAAAATTTAGGTTAGAACCATAAATAATAGAAATATAAAGCTTGCATTTTTAAGTGAAAAGTGAACTAATACATGCATAGCTTAATCACAAGACCACAATTCTTCCACTTTTACAAAATTATTATTATCGGCATTCACAACTCTCTTAAAATAGCGATACTGGAGATTTGAAGAAAAGCCCAATTGGATATAAAATCTTCAATTAATTTAAATTAGCTTTGAAATCTTCATTTCAAAAAGTCCTACAAACCAAAGATGTTACAAATTGACATAATCCTTTAAAGTTTGTAGCCTTTTAAGGCAATTTAATCCTCAAACATTTCAAACTAACAAAGTCATTTTGAGGTGGACTTACCTTTGGAGCTCCTACTGTGAGTGCCCCTTTTTAACTTCTTCCTTATAACAGTTTGGAAACCATAATCTTTTAAATCCAATGAAGATTTGATAGTTGGCTCTATACCCTCTATAATATGAGGGATAATAGGTTGCGTATATATTCTCCTTCCTTTCTGCCATAACCTTGCCAAGGGATTAAGAACAATTCAAAACCTGGATCAACTTCTTTCCACCAATATGCTCTTCCTCCTCTAAATTATGCATTTCCTTATTAATAGGTCACCATTTGGCATATCTATGCTATTTGGTTGCTTATATTCTTTCAATTTATCCTAATTTTCCTCCCATACCCCATTAGCTTATTATAATCTCCCCTTTTGAACATTTTTGTTTTATCCTAACCTCATAATAGGGATGTAGTCAAGCAGATTCCTAGACATTTTCATACTAATGCATACTCTTATAAACCAAATTATCTTTCTTTTATCCATGTTTTCATCCATTAATAGTGGCTTTCTAATATAACTGGAAAGTATACTCAAAACTTTAGCTGTCAAGGGTAAAAGGTGCCTCAACAAAAGGGCTGGATGGAGGGAGTCTACAATAAGTAGGGGCAGTGGTAAAGGAAGATGAGGGCAAAGATGGAATTTATTTTGGATAGGGTAGGAGTTCGACCTTTTTTAAAGGAAGTCATAATAAAGTAGGGCACTAAACAACTTTAGGAAGAGAAAAGCTTGTAAGATAATTACCAAACAATAAGAACTTTAGGTAGCAAAAGCAAAAAGTTAAGGGACTGAAGTGTATTTGTACACTAAGGAGCAATACTCTAGAGTATTCAAAGCTTGTATGTCACTAAGATAAAAAAAATTAAAAATTTGAAAATGTGAGAAGAAGATATGAGGTTGAAATAGTGGATTGGACAGTAGTAAGTTTGAAAATCCAAAATTAGATCTAGCTAAAGGAAAATAAAGAGAAAGGATAAAGTGGACATAAAATGGAAAATTAATGATCAAAGTAGCCATTTTCCTAATAGCCTAGCTCAAAGTAAAAGATGGTGAATGAAGGAAGAAGGAAGACAGGTGACCTATGCATTTCTTTAAGAGTGACGTTCCTAAGTGAAACCTCAATATATATATATATATATAAATGAATAAAACTATAAAAAGAAGAATAATACTACAGTAGTACAATAGTGAGTGGTAGTACTGGTGGTGGATGGAGCTATCTGCCTCTAAAGAGCTTATATGTGAATGAACCACAAGATAGATAATAAAGATTAAATGGGGTACTTGGGAGATATTTTTGTGATCTTTGTAGTGTCAATATGGAAACTTTTATGAGATTTCACACATCTTAGAACTTTCAAAAGCGTTTTAACTTGACAAAGATATGAGTTAACCAACTAAAAATGAGATGATTATAGCTTAAAAGAATGCAATTTCAGTGTCTAAAAGATCCTATCAATCTAAGTTAGATTAATTAATTCATAAAGTCAAAAGTAATACTAGGGAAAGTACTTGTTTAAACATTAATTGTAAATTGGATTATCTTTTATTAATTTGCCTTGTTATTGATTCTTTTGGTTACATATTTACTTTTGTGTTTATTTTATCTTTAATCAAAATCTAACAATATAATTATTTCATTTATTTAGTTTAGACTAATTAATAGTTTAGGTTTTCTCATCCATATCATTTTTTTGAGGGATTGACTTCTACTTACTAATTTATTACTTGTTAACGAAAGGAGCACTTGCCCCAATTACATGTAATAGATTAATAATATAAAATTTTATATCTTAGATAGAAATCACATCCTCCAGTTTTATTACATAAAATCAGAATGAGGGACTCTATTCAAGTGAGAGTAATATAAATGTCCTCCAAAAGTTAGTTTTTGTAGCTTATCTCAAGGTAAAACTTTAGCATGTAACTAAATTGATGCAGCTTGTAATTCCTGATCTTTTGCAAGATATAAATTTATGCAACTTGTAATTCTTGATCTTTTGCAAGACCTTTTCCTGCCAGCGTTTATGCAACGTGTACTCCGAGTTGCTGTTTCAGGCAGCATAGCAGCAGCAGAATCAGAATATCAAAATTTAACAAGTACGACTCTAACCGAACATAATTTTTGAGAATTCAAGAAAAGTTTACGACTCGATGAGTTGTTTATCATTACGGTAAGTGTCAAGTGCAAGTGCAGTGATGCAGCAGAATTGGAATATCAAAATTGAACATGAATGACTGAGGATAACAAACGATGCATCTTTCAGACGGGGTATGGAAGCGGTTACATAAAAAGATCCTGTACTGGTTTATCTGTGCCATTGAGCTCTTGCTGAGTAGTAACCCCCTCTCTTCAAGTTCAGTTGATTCCCAAAGAAACTTTTTTATAAAGAAAGCAAATAGCAATATCTGTGGTTTTCATATATTAGATGAGAGTAATTTGGATTTGAGCCATAGCTTTCATGCGTTTACACCTCCTATTTTACCAACAATAAGGAAAATGGGCAGCATGAACATCTAACCATGCTCCCACAGTTTCCCCTGGGAGTTTTAGACCTCTAACGATAACAATAATCATGGCTCCATGTTAGATATTTCAGTAAGCATGCTTACATTGCTCGACCGTGGAATAATCATGAGATGACGGTCAAACAAGCTACTGCTGTTGCTCTTGTGACCTACCCCATTTTCCTCTACTTGTTTGCTTTGTCTTGTCAAGCTACAGCTCTGTTTCACATCATCATAACAAACAAGAGTGTCAGCAGGTCTAACATAAATTATAACAAGCTGACACTTTCCATTACATATGCCTATATGTTACAGTAAAAAAAATGAAATTTTGTTGTTGCAGTCCAAGTTCTACAATGTTCAAGTCATTTTGACAAGACTAAATATGGAATTCTGAATAAAGAGCATAGTATTTCTTCTTAGTTTACCTTTGGGGTTCATATTTGAGTGAAATATTTCAATAAAAAGCAAAATTGGAGGAAGGAGTAGCCCTTACACTGAAACATAATCCCACGAAAATCAAACATGAAATCACACTATCTTGGCATCTTCCCAGCAGAGTGCAAATACACTGAGACAGAAACGACACTGGAAGCCACAGAATATCAGTTCAGTAACGACAAAACGTAGAATTATAAGTGCCATCCATAACTAAATTAATAGAATATAAAGAAAAGGCTGATGAAGCATTTATCAAGTTTAGCTTACATTGTCCCGATAAAGAAGGCAAGAGACAGATGAAAGCCAAAGAGAAAAACAGAGACCACTGCCGTCAGAAGCATTGCGACTGAAGTTGAATACACCTGTACAACAACATAAGGTTAACATGTTTAACATGCCTTTTCCATTAGAGCTCTCAACTGTGAAAGTGCTATTGGATCAGACATTTCAGTGCTTCTTTTCTCATGAAGTTCTAAGCCAAAATTGTAACTTAGAATAGGTACTACTAACTACAGTTGTCCCTTCCTGATGGACAACCCTTGACAGATTGGAAGTTGGCTTTTGCTAATTGTTACATCTTGACATTGGCCAATTTACTGTTGTGTAATGAGGCTTGTTCTCTTTTGATGCCATCTTTTGGAAGGACAAGAAATTTCAGTTAATGCATCTATGTGTCTTCTCCAACACCTGATCAGGCCTCAAACCCCCACTCCCAATCAAACAAAGCAGATCATCCTTTTATTGTGAAGAGGGCAAATTCTTGAACTTTGTTACTGGAACTAAAATCCAAAGAGACTTGAAAGTATTGTATTCAATTTGTCACCAGCAATGAACATTTAGATAAGTATTGTATTAAATTTGTTACCAGCAATGGACATTTAGATTGAAGTGGTGCCCACATGAAAATACATTATCAATATTCATTGAAAAAAAACTAGAAAAGAAAGCTGTTACCTTTACAATGTTGTCTGCATACTTCATCACCATGGATACAGCAATTCCACTTTGAAAATTCATATATTTTGGTCAGGCAAGTAAAGAAAATTTTTAGAAAAATGTAGAATTATCGAAAGTGTACGTCTTCTTGTGAAATTCATAAGAAGATGAATCTGTTACGTATAAAAATATGATAGCTGTTACACAGCTATAATGAGTATAAGAATTGTAACCGTTTCTCTCACAAGGAGGATACGAGTTAGCTAATGTGTGTTTGTCTCTCTCTCTCTCTAAAGTTCTCTGTTCTACTCTCTTCTTTCTGGACTCTTCTCTTTCTCCTTCTCTCCTTCTCTCTTCTGTTCTTCATTTTTATTCTCAACAAATGGTATCAGAGCAGTCGACGAAAACATGAAAAGCTTGATGGAAACCCAAATCAGAAGCGAGAAAATGTTCCTGGAATTTCAAAGCAGGAATGAGAAAATGTTCTTGGAAGCTCTAAACATAACAAAAAATTGGAGAACAATCTGCTGCAGCTTAAAACTGTGGGGACACAATTTTTGAAGCGACAAGGAGTGGAAGTGGACGCTACTATTGCAGTTCCTCCGGAGCTCACGAATTGAACGAGCATCCCATGCAAGAGAAGCACTACATAAAGTTTTTGGCTGTAGACTCCACCCCTCTCATGAATAACAAAGACGTCACCTCTGATGGTTCCTTAGACGTTCCCTCTCCTAGCGAGCCTAGTAAGCTCGAGATGTACTCTCTGGCTTTATACGCTGGTTGTACGGCTGGTGCTTTTCTCTGCTATGGTCTAACCCACATGACGGTTACTCTTGATCCTGCAAAGTACAGAAGTATTTCATCTGGTTTTGGAATTCTGTTAAGTGAGCAGATTGTGAGCTTCGCAGGAACAATTGCTAGTGATGCTGTGAAGAAGATGGGTGGTAAAAAGAAAATCAGATTATTCATTTTTTGTCCATTCTGTAAGCCTCCATAACCTTGAGGACAAGGTTTTCTAAAGGAGAAAGAATTGTTACGTATAAAAATATGATAGCTATTACACAGCTGTAACGAGTATAAGAATTGTAACCGTTTCTCTCACAAGGAGGATATGAGTTAGCTAATGTGTGTTTGTCTCTCTCTTTCTAAAGTTCTCTATTCTTCTCTCTTCTTTCTGGACTCTTCTCTTTCTCCTTCTCTCCTTCTCTCTTTTGTTCTTCATTTTTATTCGCCACAAATGCATTGTTGCGAAATAAAATGAAGAACTGAAGAAAGAAGGAGAGAAGGAGAAAGAGAAGAGTCCAGAAAGAAGAGAGAAGAACAGAGAACTTTAGAGAGAGAGGGGGACACACACACACATGAGCTCATTCATATTCTGCTTGTGAGAGAAACGGTTACAATTCTTATACTTGTTACAGCTGTGTAATAACTATCATATTTTTATAAGTAACAATTCTTTCTCCTTTAGAAAACCTTGACCACAAGGTTTAACAAAAATTATCATCAAGGAGGTTCACAAAGTGGCCAAAAAATAAACAACCATATGAATTTCTTTTCATCTCTTGCTTTAGCAGTCTTTGCGTCCTTTGAGAAACGTGTTTTGCCAGCATAATCCAATGAATAGACAAAAAAAAGGGATAAAACACCCCCACATCCACCTGATGCTAAGTTCCTGGCAACCCATTTCCAGTAGCCATCCTTGTCTTTCTTGAAGTTAAACATCCTCTTGAAGTAATATTTGAATTCAAAGTTGAGGGCCTGGATGGGAAAATATATGATAGCGTTTGTAGTATTACCTCTCCAAAGAGTAATTACACCCTCATTCTTGATGGTCCTAGCAAAGTAGTCAAATATACCTTTATATGGTTCAAAGAGCCGACCGGCTTTACTCATCTCATCTTCCGTCAACCTCTCTGAGCTACTCTTAGACGTCGAGTCTACTGGTCCGGCATCTCCTCCTATTTTCTGTAGCATTTGTATCATCATGTTTCTCAATTCCATCATTTCTTTTTCTACCTTTTCCATTCTATTATTCATTTATGAAAACATTCTCTTATTCATTTTTGAAAACATTCTTTCCATCAATCCTTTCAGATTATCCTCCATCTTAAGTAGTTCTGCATTTCTTGTACCTTCAACCATGGCCGTCTCCCAGATTCGAGTTGCTTTGATACCAATTGTTGCGAAATAAAATGAAGAATTGAAGAGAGGAGAGAAGGAGAAAGAGAAGAGTCGAAGAGAAAAGAAGAACAAAGAACTTTAGAGAGAGAGAGAGAGAGAGACACCTGAGTTCATTCATATTCTGCTTGTGAGAAAAACAGTTATAATTCTTATACTCGTTACAGCTGTATAACAGCTATCATATTTTTATACGTAACAGAATCATGGATGAAGTAGCAACCAAAAGCGAAGGTAATCAAGTGCGAAACAGAAATAACTAACCTTAGTGCATGATTGAGAATCATGAGAACTGTAATTAACGAGTATCCATGGAAGAATCCCCTGAATAGGAGAAAACATAACCAAGTCAGAAGACTCTCGAGCAGTCAGAGCCACGATTGAAGACTGAATGACTAATATACATCACTGAAACTCGACCTTTTTCAGTTTAAGGGCATAACAAAAAATCTATGTAGTAATAAGCTACCAAGAACTTTAGAAGTGAAAAGCAGGATCTTTACTTGTTAATGACCGCATCAAAATCTTGAATCAGTATAGCAACAGCATTGAAGGCCATCCCAAAAACATACAACCAGAAATTCTGCACATTTATGTTTCTTGAAGGACGTTTTTTAATTATAGCCTGAAAAGGCATAACAAAATTACTGTCAGTAATCAACTTAACAATTTTAATTTTGCACTTATCTACTATTTACAAGGACATGCTCATCATTCAGGAATAAACTGTCAATGGACCAAGTTTTGGTCAAGATTGCTGGTTAAGTAACTATACAAAAATAATGCTCAAGGTTCAACTATAAAGCTGAAATTTTAAACTAAAACTCACCTCAGTATACACTCCCGCAAAACCACTTAAAAGGGCCATTACCTGAAAATAAAAAGGACAAGTTACTGCAACAAATACGTAAGCAAACAGAAAGGAGCGAAAAGAACTCTTTTGCTTCAATTTAGCTATTGGCATCAGCTTGTTTAACAGCCTAAAGATATTAAAAGAATTCAAAATTGCCATAATAGCCTAAAGGTCTTAAAAGAACTGACAGTTGCCGAAATAGCCTAATGATCTTAAAGGAACTTAATGTTCAATTGAGCCAACTATGTGTTTATCAGTCTGAGTTCCTATTAAAGGTAGAGAATCAGTCTATCTGACGCTCTCGCTACATCTAGTTCGCTCCGCGTTCCATAATAGCCAAAAGATCTTAAAAGAACTCACAATTGCCATTATCCAACCTTGAAGAGGTGTTTGAAGAACGTGATCTGAACTGCAAAATGGATATTAATCAGATTTTGACCCGAGAAATGAAATTGAAAGAAACACAAAAGAAAGTGAGTAACTCACTACTTTTTAAGATGCACAAAATGTTCTTAAATACATATTAATTACTTGATTTCAAGCCAGGTTGAGAGTCAAAAGTGATATTGATAAAACTAAGAAGTAGCATTGCATGCCAAACGAACACCAGCCAGTCCTTACTCCTAAAAGAAAACCATGAAAAGTCAATCCTTACGAGGGGTTCAGTTGTGCAGTGGTACACCCAGCACATAATAGAATAAAAGCTGCCCACTGAATCTCACTTAACCTGAAATCAGCACATGCGTGAGAGACAGTCTAATAAACATATTGCACTTTCAGGCACATCTTGAGCTTAAGCATTCATAGCTCTTGTTAAAAAGTTAATGCCCAATGAGATTATCCACCACAGTAACAGAAAATAACCACCAGGTGCTAGTAGAAAGGCTTACTTCTTCTTTAGCATTAATTGATATAGAACTCCAGTACTAATAATGTTCAGGTTCTTCAGTATCTGATAACCAGGTGCATCCACATAAGCAAAGATGTAGTACTACAAACAAAAACAAATAACCAAAATCAAGTTAGGCATACTATCAAGCCATAGAAACAACATGAACTAGTTATTGTATATAACAAGCCAAGGGAAGAAAAAGATAAGATAAGATCTCACCTGAAGTAAATTCTTCACAAGGTAAAGAGCTGCTGGAATAGGGTAGACTATAACTTCATCCAATGTTGTACTCAACCTAGTCATGCAAACAGAACATGGAATCACATATGGCTTGTTGGATGTAATTCAAATTAAGCTAATAAACAATTTAGAAGGAAGAAGAAGGCAGTTTTGGAGGAAACCAGAATACAGGGATAGAACAAGGTAGTGAATCCAATGTGTAGTCGATTCCAACAAAAGCAATATGCTATCATCCAATATTGGATAACAACCTATAACCAGTTGTAGTATGCATATGCATGTTTGTTTTCCCACAACCAGACAAGCCAAGGATTTGCAATCAATTTGTTTCCTTTCCTTGTTACTCCCATTGCATGTGTAATAGTGATGAATTATTATGCTTGGCAACAACTGAAACAGAAAAGCAGGAGGGTTAGTCTATCTATCCGGAGAGGGTGACCTGTTATCTTCAGTAACACCTTCATTTTTCCAGATTCTTGCTAGTGCGGCAACTGATAAAGCACATTTCAAAGTCTCCACCTATTGAAACAAAAGAAAAAAAGAGAGAGATAAAAATCAATATTGATACCCATATGCTTCATTCCCATTCAAAAAGCTTTGACATATGGATCTTATCCATTGTATTTGCGTATGTTAAGGTAGCCCTGAACTAGTGTTCAAAATCAAATTTTGATAATAACTATCCCATAATGACATAGGAACGGAGTTAGCTTACCAAGAAATTTGCAGTGGTAACACTGTACTCATACTTTCCAGCTCTCTTGGACCAGACAATAAGTATAGCTTGTGAGCTTGTAAGAATAGTCAATGCCAGTGTGACAAGTGTCCTATTGGGTCAATAGAAACACGAAGCAAAAGAAGAAGCACAAGTGAGTGATGAACCTTACTTCTCTACTTTTAGAAGAAAAGGAAAATTAAAAGGATCAATACAAGAAATAGGAAATTACTTGCGTTTCCACTTGGAAGAGGCACCTGCAACTACAAAAAGCAAGTAGTAGTTATTGAACGGAAATAGGAATAAATCAAAGCTGTGAAAAATGGAGGTGGTAAAGCGGAAGATAGAAACCGGAGAGAGGCTTAGTTCTTAAGCTCTCGATGTCCTCAGCGACAATGGCGCCGTCTTTATCCTGCAGATTTGAATCCCAAAAGAAATCAGTTAAATTAGACAACTAATTGCAAATGAAAATTAACAATGGGCAGAGGTTGACAAAGAAAGACCTCATCTTTGATCTTGCGATACTCCATTTTCCTAATCCCACAGAGTCACAGTCACAGCACAGATCCCTCTCCCTCTCCCTCTCTCTCTCTCTAGGACGCTCCTCTCTTCTTCTCCATTTGCTTTAGGCTTATCCACATTCCAGTCCAGTGTTGAAGACTTACTAAAGGGCCAAACTTTTTTCATCTTACCCTAAGCCCAAGTTTCTCTTTTTCTTTTTCTTTTTCTTTTTTTTGGTAAAAACTAAAGTAGGAATAAATAAATACAACACTTTAGCTTTTGGCAAACCGAGTCAAAAGTACAGAGACAACCAGAATACACATAATAACAGGGAATGGTCCATTGCCATTACCATACCAACCAATCCTCTATTCTGTATTCAAGAGAAAGAGGTCTGAAGAAGAACACTAGCCTTTTTCATTCGTCTTCCTCCATTGTCACAATTATGACCTCCCTTGTCCATAGCTCAGGCTCTGCGAAGAAGGCTCTCCTCTCTGTCCCTCGGAATCCAACACATATCTTCTTCACAGCTAACTTCATCAATGGGACAACAAGTTGGGACTTCCATGAGGAACTGGTGGCACTGGACCTGCTCTTGGGTCTTATCTAGAAAACCCATCTTCGCTCAAGATCTGGAGATGAATGAAGAAGATACCAAGGTCCTTGGTAGTCACAACAGAGGAAGCTGGAGACATGTTCTGTACAAGCTCATTTCCCAGATTAAAAGGCTTGTGAGATCAGACAATTTTGGTCTCCCTCAAACCTACAGGAACCATTACTCCAAGTAACTTGGAGAACTGATATCAAATAAGAAACTCCAAGATTCAGATCAAGCTCAGAATGTACTTCTTTGTTGTTAACTTGATCCGGTTATGGAGGAAAAAGATACACACTTTGTTGGTTGGTTACAGAACAGAAAGCGGATTCTCAGCCATATCTCAAATTGTGAATGTTTATTTACTTTGTATTTCTTGTCAAATAGAAACCATTGCAATTGTTTAGGTCGATGAGTGTTTGTATAAGCAGAATGTTTTAAAGATCTGTACCTGTATTTTTGGTGCATGAAGAAATTTGAAAAGAAACTGAATGGGAAGAGGAGAAATTGGGATCCGATCTGGGATTGAATCGTACGAGCAAGATTAGTTAGTGAGTGACAGGAGAAGAAGAAGAAGGTCCGATTCAATAATGATTAACAAGAAGAGTGTTGTCGGTGGAAACAGAAAGTTAAAAAGTAGAAGTTGGTTAGTTTAATTGGTTACTGACCAAATCAACTACCAACCGACATCTATTGACTTCCAATCCCCGCGAAATGGAACTGCAGAGCAGAGTACTCAGCATAACATCAGTTCACATTTTTTGTGTACCCAAATTAAAATTTAAACCAAAAGAAAAGACATTATCATCGCAGATTTAATATATTTTAAATTAAAATAACTGGATATTGGCATCTTACCACTGACTACTGTCAGGAAGGACTTTAGTTACTTTATCCAAATTCCAACCAAGAGGAAAGGATAAGAAGAAATAAAAAAGCTTACTTGAAGATGAAGAGAGGATTTTAGCAGAAGAAGCATGGCAGTAGCAGGTAGCAGCAGCTTAAGAGTAATCTCTCAGTTCCACAATAGGTTCATAACATCACCTTTTCCTTCTTCTAACCTCAAGTTTCATATCAACCTTCCCAAACCCTACTCTCTTCCATTTACTATACAACCACTCCGTTTTCAAGTCCAGAGCTTTAATTCCGCTTCTTCTTCTTCTTCGTCCACTCCTGCCACTTCTCTTACTCCTAGTAAGTTCCTACTCATATGCTTCTTCTTTTTCTTCAATTTCTGTACAATCTTCTCATATTATCGATTCACGTATCTGTGTAGAATGGGCAGAATTCGCAGCAAATATATCGGGGGAATGGGATGGGTTTGGAGCGGACTTCACAAGTGGAGGTAAACCAGTTGAATTACCTGAAATGGTAGTTCCCGAAGCTTACAGAGAGTGGGAGGTCAAGGTTTTCGATTGGCAGACACAGTGTCCCACACTTGCTCACCCAAATCACCTTCTTCTCTCTTACAAAACCATCAAATTACTCCCCACCGTAGGCTGTGAAGCTGATGCCGCCACTCGTTACAGCGTTAATGAGAGGACCGTCGTCGGAGGTAGCTAGGACAACAACCATAAATGTATCGCCTTTGCCTATGAATCCAGCGGGTGTTATGTGAGTGTGTGGCCTATCGGGATTGGGGATGATGGGAACTACAAAGATTTGGAGTTGGAGTACTGCTTAATCAATCCCAAGGATAGGGAGTCCCGAGTCAGAATTTTTCTAAAGATTTCAATGATGAGGTTAGCAAGTATAGGAGTATTCTGTGAGCAGTGGTATGGTCCCTTTAGAAATGGGGAGCAATTAGGGGGATGTGCCATTAGAGATTCTGCATTTGCATCTACTCCTCCATTAAAAGCTTCTGAAATTGCTGGTGTTTGGGAGGGCCTCAATGCTGTTGCTAGCTTCCACGAATCTCAGACTGTGAGTTCTTTTTGATCTGGTTAAGCTGTGAGTTTGAATCATCATTATATGTGTGAAATTGAAACCAAAACAGGTGCAGGGGGAATTGGTAGAAGAAGTAATAGAAGCCGGGAGAGTAAAGACAGTAAGAGAGGAAGAAGGTGAAGTTGTTCTGCTACCAAAGCAATTATGGTGCTGCCATAGAGAAATTAGCAGCAAAGAAGAAACATGGTTGGAGGTGGGATGGCTCTTGGATCCTGGCTTTGCCCTAACATCAAAATGCATTTTCTCATCAAACCAAGCCAAGCTTAAGGCAAGTACTTGGTAATTTGACAGGAGAGTTTGTGATGATGATGGTCGCTTGCACACACACATAAATAGACAGAAAGAGGTAGGAGTTTATAATGGAGTTCAATAGGCCTTTGGATCAATAGGAACTAAAGGTAAAAGTGAGTTAAAAATATGCAGTTGCTATAATTCATTATCTTTAAGTTTTTAGGTTGAGATGAATTCAGCTGAACTTGTTCCAATTTCTCCTCAATTCCCCTCAAAAAAGATTTGAAACTCTTCACAATCTTGATAAGAAACTTTGCTACGTTGATCATCACTTCCACACACACAGGTAGAAATTTTACAATGGAGTTCAATAGGTATAGGCGTGAAGTTGGATTGGAGTTGGAACATGGTTCATTTTCTTTTCTTCTTTTTTTTGTTGCAGGCAATCACATTGGCACGTGAAACTAGAATAATGGATGGGGTATAGCCTTGATTGGGCAATTGGTAATGGAGATTTTGAGAGTTCCTTTTAATTCTTTCTATTCGTGGTATGGTATTTACATCGTGTAACTTTGACAGAGAGAAACTAATAGCTTAATTATATTAATAATAATACCACATTTACGTGCTTGGGTTCTGAATAGAAACAAAGGGTACCTTATTTTTGCACAAAGGATACGAATTTGTAATCGAAAACACTAACAAGACGAGGAAACGAGACATAAGAAGACCCTACTCCCATTATGAAGCAAACATAACTAATAAAAATGGCAACTTGGTCAGCTACAACGGTATCTTTCGCACACCTTTTTTTTTTTTACAAGTTCACTGTCATTTTCCTGGTATTATGAAACAACAGAAACTAAAAATATGCATGCGCAAGCACCAAAACCTGCTCCTCCATGTTATTATTCTCCATCGTGTCATACGGCTTCAGGAACGAGAATCAAACCGTACTTGTTGATACCAACTTCCATCAATCTATTACTATACAACCTGCATTTTTATCCCCAAAGCCCGGAAGTCAGCATTCCAAATTTAGCTGAGACCACAGGAACTAGATGTTATAATAATATCATCGTTCATAGAAATGGTAAAAGAAAGCACCTTTACATGACTACTACAACTGCAAGCCGTAGCTGCTACCGCGGACCTGGTGCATCTCTCATACTGATATTTACACTGTTCCTCATAGTTCTTCTACCAATTCCTGCATTGCCTTTTTGCATCATAGCAGCAAATTCACCATAATCAATCCTTCCATCCTGAAATAACCAAGACATTCCAATCACTTCAAACAAGTACAGCAAGTTATCAATTATACTAGTGATTATATAGTTCGACTCATGATCCGAGTCTACATTGACAGCAAGAAGATGTGCTAGCCACCCCTATATTGAGAGGAGAGATATCGCACACTTGGAAAAATCATTCAAGCCAGAAGGGAACCTGCTGAATGACTGCATCACCATCCGATTCAAGATAAATTGTGCTCTTTTAAAGCCTCAAAACTATGATGCATATTCCTCCGCAAAAGAGAGGGGGTACAGCTGTCTATTATCATTGAAAGTTTTAGACAACTTACATTATCTTGGTCAACTTCTTTTATTATATCTTCAAGTAAAACATCAGTCATGTTGTGTTCAATACAAGCTTGCTGAAGCTCATCCACTGTAATATAGCCACTTCCATCCTTGTCAAAGTACTGGAATGCTGCAATTAGATGTTCTTCACGTTCTAATTTGTTAAGATGAATTGTTGCAGCTATAAATTCCCCATAATCAATGGTACCACTGTTATCCACATCAGCCTGCAAATTAGGAATATTAACTTATCAGGTTATTTCAATAACAAGAACTGTTTACTCCTTTTGCAGCCATTTTAAATATTACTGCTAATAAATACCAGGAGAAAGAAGAGTATGGAGTGAACAAAAGGAAATGCAATGAACATTGACCAAAAACAAGATGGAAAATTATAGTTATACACAACCCCAGATCTGGTTTTACATCATCTTACCGCATCCATAAGATCACGTATCTCAGTGTCTTTTAACGTTGAACCATATCTTCGCAAGCCAGCTTTTAATTCATCATATGTGATTGCACCACTGTTGTCAGTATCCATAGACTTAAACATTTCTCTCAAGCCTGCAATTTCTTCCTCAGAAAGGCTTTCAGCTATCACCTAATAGCATGAATAGTGGAAGGATGGTAAGATTTATCGTCAAACATATCAATGTAGATATGATAAATATTACACAACGTTATGAGATGAGCCTCAAAGTAGTTATCTATTCTTCGTTTGAGTGTCACTGACATTCCAAGAATTCAATCCAGATGTCATGTACTTACTCGCAAAGCCATCTTCTTCAATTTATTCATCGCAGAAAACTGCTTAAGACGAGAAAGCACAGCTGGGTCTAATGCTCTATCAGGAGCAACTCCATTTTCACATATCCAAGGATGACCTGATGAAACAAGTATTTTCAGTGTGATTTTTGGTCTTGAGCAGAGTAGAAACATGAAGTCAAGGAGGAACATAGCCACAATACTGCTGATATCGTGATGCACAAAAAGGTAGTAAGTTTCTAGATCACAAACTCTGTAAAAAGGATTAAATTAGCTCCTATTCTGCAGGGATATCACTTGGGGGAAAGCTTCAAATCTTTGGGATGAGAGCATTGGGGAAAAGGAGGTATACCCTGTTGTGCAGCCAAATTTAAGAGCACTCGAATATGAACATATGTGTCCCAATATTCTCAGAAGACTTGTTAGTTGGGTTAAATTGTCTGATAATAAAACTAACTACTAGGGTCAAATGCTAATTGACAAGGTGATGGCATCATGAATTGACCACATAGCTAATGTGGGAAGTAGAACATAATGTGCCCTCGGAAAAAATCAAATTATAAGGTAGAAAGAAACACATTCACATGCAATTTGCAGATACTTATGCTGCCAGAACACAGGAGGAACAAATAGCAATCTACTAAGGCATTTCCTATGGTCATACTAGCAACAGATGGTTCAAGAGCTTAAGTTCAAAAAGGAAATGAACTATTAGACATACATAACACTTCATGAGCAGTCAAGCGTTCTGATGGTCGAGAGCAAAGCATCTTCCTAATAAGATCTTTTGCACTGTCTGATATCAGTGGCCAGGGCTCTGACTCAAAGTCGATGTAACCCTTCAACACTTGATCAAATATCCCTTGCTGTGTTTCTAGTATGCAAACAAATGAAGAATTCAATACACTGAGCATAGAGCTGAGAAAACCATGCTGCTCAAACCATGCAACAAAGAACACTTACCAGCCCAGAATGGTGGCACTCCACTCAGCAATATATACAATATGACCCCAGCGGTCCACACATCAGCTTCCGGACCATAATGCTTGAGCAGCACCTCAGGAGCAACATAATATGGGCTTCCAACGACATCAGTGAAAATTTGCTCTGAAGAATCAAGCAACATATGATTTATAAAGGCTATTAAGTATCAAGCAAGACGCGCACTTACCAACCACAAGATGCCACAGAAACTGCAATGTTTCAAATCTTGGATGAATGATTATAAAAAAGAAAAAAAAAAAGAACCTTTTGGACTAAGTTGCCACAGTTATCATGCGTCCAAGACGTAGCCACACAAAAGCAGTAGCAAACAAATTCCATCAATCTTGAAATATAAGGTAAATAATTTAACACTATAGACTAATTAGAGACATCATGTTAATAAATTAACTAAGACTAACAGCATCTTGGTACAATCAAATATTGAATGCAATTCACAAAACTTTGTATGTTTTCTACCTGGTTTGAAGAACACAGAAAGCCCAAAGTCGATGGCTTTGAGTGAGAAGTCATCATCCTTGTTCACCAACAAGAAGTTCTCGGGCTTAAGATCTCTGTGCATAACACCAAGGGAGTGACATGCCTCAACAACTCCTACAATAATCTTAGTCAATTCAGCTGCTTTTCTCTCACTATAATGCCCCCTCTGAATGATCCTGTCAAACAGCTCTCCCCCAGAACAAAGCTCCATGACTATATGCACATATAAAGGATCCTCATATGCACCCTTAATGGTCACAATATTCTTATGACCAGCCAAATGGTGCATTATCTGGATTTCTCTCCTAACATCTTCAACATCATCCTTGGAAATCAGCTTCCTCTTGGAAATAGATTTGCAAGCGTATTCATTTCCAGTGGAAACCTCAGTGCACAAATATGTAGTACCAAACTGTCCTTGTCCTAACTTACGGCCCAAAATATAGAGGTCACGGATGTTTGCAGTTTTATGACCAAGAACATAATAAGCCTGGTTATCAGAACCTAGTCTCATCATAATTATCTCTTTCTTGATGGAGCTAAAGGAAGATGAATTGCAGTCCTTTTTAGCGGGGTTTTCTTTGGACAATTCTTGAGAAGTGATAGTGGACGGGGAGTGGTCAGAGTTGTTAGAGGAAGGATTGCCTTTGGAATTGAAGCTGATGATTGATCGATCCTCGGGCTGACTGTAGCCCTGGTAAAGTTTTCCTTTGAATGATTTACGGCATGTGTTGCCCATGAAACAGTCACAATTTCCAGAGAATTAGCTCCCCACCGTTTTCCTCATCCAATGGTAGCTCATAAATACGACTGGTAAAACCAAGTAACAAAGAATACCTTTAATTAAGAAACATCATCACACACCCATCTCATCTAATCTAAGAAAAGATAAAGCAGATCACGCCTAGTGATACTAGATTCTTAGTTAGATTTTGGATAAAAATCTGCAAGAATCATATCCATTCATCATAATATTAGTCCCAGAAATTAGTCCTACAAAAACCAGTTTTCTTCAAAACTGTTATCGAAATACGAACGAGAGTAGGAAAAAAGAAAAAAAGACAATTTTTTATGAAGATCGAACAATACATCGAGCATCAGAAATTATAAAAAAGGAACAGATTAATGCGAGGATAGAGGATAAAAAGTAAAGAAACTGAGGCGTTGAAAGATAAAGAACATAGAAGCGTATCCATACCTAAAAGGGAAGAGGAGATGATGCTATAGAAAATGGAAGCAAGAATGGATCTGGGGTATCTCTACTTAGAAAGGAAAGGTATCCTTTGATGGAAAGGCACATGAACAAAGAAAAGAAAGGAACAGTGACAAAGAGGGTTAAATATGTATAATGGAAGGCTTCGCTGTGTATATATATGTATAATGTATAATAAAAATCTGAAAAATGAAAACTTTATGTGAGTTATGTGATCGGTTGGACTCGGACTCACTAAGGATGCTGTTACTTGGTAACAACGGACTGAGAGTGCTGACCAGCTAACGCTTTGTGTCTCATGAACGAAACAAATAACGCAGTTTTTCCAAAATCTTTTACTTTGAAAAATCTCGGATGCCCATGTAAAGAAATCGAAAAAGATGAGATCTTTATCTCCATATTTTATCTAATAATAACAACAACGAGTGTTGTCTGCCGGAAAAGATCGAGTCTTTGACCCTTGTGGGCTGAGCCCGAGAGTAAAACGCGGAAAGTAAAGGACTTCACTTTGAAGTTGTGTTCATAGTAATCAATTCATAAAACTAAGCTGCCTCTGCTGCATAATCAGGCCCTCCTATTCTCGTAAAGATGTTTTATTTCAATTAATTGTGGTTTTGGAACCATTGTTATTGGTTGTGATTTCTGATTTACATTGGATTACTTTTGAAGAGTTTAAAGTTAGATGGAATCAAAAGCCAATCGGTAAAATTAACTTAATTTCTTATTTTTAAAATTATAATTTATTATTCTTAATATCAATTCATGACATGACAGGTGCATGAAACAACATGAGTAACTTTCCTTTGATCCCTTCTAGTTCTACCTTTTATTCTCTCGTCTATTTTTTCTAACTCCACTCCACACTATGAGTAGCATAAGTTCCATTTCTTTAACAGAATCATACATCACCATTCAACTTGTAAAATAAATTTTCAGATAACAAATGAATGGTTAAGAATGGTAATGAATTGCATAAGATCGAACCCTTCAAAATCTAAGTTTAAAATTAATATTTTTATCGAATTCAAGTTAATTAAATTTATGATAACTCATTAGTTTCGAATTGAATTAAAAGATTATTAAAAAGAGGACTAGAGACTTCTGGTCTGGCAGGCAATAGTGAAACCAGCATGTCTAGATCTTGACCTTAATTAAAAGACAATGTTCCAAGTTCAAGGTTCAAACAACTAATAAGTCGACACTTGCACTCTTTTCTCTTCCAACCCACCAAAGAAACAGCTCAACTTCTGTTGGCTTCTTCTGCCTTTTCCACGTGAAGCCTGGAGGTGTAACCCAAAAACCATCATTATACCCTTCAATAGATTCGCACTTTACCACAACACAACTTGTTTTCCAGTTAATTTGGAACATACAACTAAGTTTCAGGCAGGAAAATATTAAAATATTACTCCTATTTCTCACTAGAGAAAAAGGGCTGGTGTTTACCAAAATTTTGATTGTACAGAGACAGGCAAAGAACACTCGAGAGTGATTCCTTCTCTTTCACAGGTTCATTCCTTTTTCTGTTCATGACATCTTCACCAAGTTCAAGATGAAAAGATATGTCGTTTTCCAAATCCCAATTATCGTAAAGATAAAAAGTGGTGTCTTTTCGTACTTTAACACCGCGGCAGTCATCCAAGATTTGGTAGTTAGACTAGCAGAAAGCTTTAGCTTTAGCTTTGCTCTGGATAAAAGATACATGCCCAGATGAGTAAAAAGATTGAAGATTTCTATACGTAAAACGGTTTACAAACAAATCACTCGAGATTGTGTTTCTCTTCTGATTTAAACTAAATGGCATTTAGAAACCAAAAGCTTTGTTGGTTTTTTTATTTTTAATCCAATACTGCAGAGTTGCAGATCCAAATGATTCCATTGTCCAAAACTACAAACTGGATCTTGGACTGGACTGATATTACTGTTTAAAGCATAGCTTCCCTGGAAAGAATCATCTCAGATGATATTGTCTGTCGTTTTATTACGTGAAATTGTAGAAATTCTCTTAAAGTTTTAATCTTTTTTGTCCTTTTCGTAGAAAACTAATTAAGAAATTCATTAAACAACTCTCTTGTATGTTTCCAATCTACTTTTGTTAAGTTGATGATGACGCACACAAAAGAGTAAGAAGGTTAGTAGACTTGACAGTGACTATCCACGGCAAGTCGAAGGAGCTGTTTAAAAGGGTATGTGTCTTTCTGACCTATAGGACTTCCTTTCCTATTTCTCTCCCAAAACTATCTTTATTTGAATAAGGAAATTTTCTTTCCTTGTTTATTTTTCTAATTTATTAAAAAAGGGAATTGAAACTTATAAATCTTTATACTCTTAATTATAGAACTTGTTTATCTTTTGTTAAATAAGAATTTAATGGTAATTTATTTATTTTGCTTTACTTTATTTTAAATTTCTCTTCTTTTTTTACCAATTTGGTTAAAAATATATTTGGTCCAAATTTCTCTTCTATTCCTCTCTATTCTTACTTTCTCTTTACTTATTTTTGTCCAAATAATAGAGCCATAGAGAAATACAATTCTCTTTTTTTTTCTCTCTAACTTTCTTTCCATCCAAACAAAGCCAAAAAAAAATTTCCCTTTTTTGCCCTTTTCCCTATTTGCACTTCGTTGTCCTAAGCATTATAAAATTATATCTCTTCGCCAACACTACTTGTTTGATCGTGAGTTGCGGGGAATACGATGGCCCTTTATGCGTCTAATGATATCTAAAAAGGACCCATCGAACGAACGGCTCTGTTTGCTAACTTTTCTTTTGCTTTCAAATAAGGTAATTATTTTACCCACCCCTATACTTGTTTTGTTCTCATTCCTCACCTTTTTGACGTTGCTTTGTGACACCCTTTTCCTTATAATCCATTTTGCTTGTGGTATTATTATTGATTGATCAATTTCCTTTGCTCTTGTTCTCCTGCAGTGCCCTTTGCTCTTGTTCTCCTGCTCACTGCAGGAAGTGGTATATCTTAAAGGGATCCACCAACTTGCAGTATCTTATTGATTTGTTGATTGACTAGGGTTAATTACTGATTAAAGGGTTAGTTACTGGTTCGATCTGTGGCTCCTGGGAGTGTTTCTTCTCATCAGTGTTTTTATAGAGAGTGGGTTATAAAGATAATCTTTGATTCCGGAGGAAGATGAGTGCAGCAGCGCTTGTGGCTCTTGCTGCTTGTGTTGGCAACTTACTTCAAGGATGGGATAATGCAACCATTGCTGGTAATTATATATTTACTCCTTAGTTCCTGAATTTCTTCGCTCATTTGTAAAAGTCTTCCCAGCTGCTCTTTATTCTGCATCATCTTCTTCAACCGTAATAATTGGACACTTTTGTGATTTTTGATAATTAATTGACTGAGCCTTTAATTCTGATTTACTCCAGTTGATTCATAATAAGAGTACCTTTCCAGTTGAAACTATGTCTAGTTTGGTTCTAAGTGCAAGTCCGTGACGGATCATTTTAATCTTTTTGTTGCAGGTGCTGTTTTATATATAAAGAGGGAGTTTAAGTTGGAAGCTAATCCAACTTTAGAAGGATTGATTGTGGCTATGTCACTTATTGGAGCAACTATCATTACTACATGCGCTGGGGCTGTGTCGGATTGGCTAGGTCGTCGCCCTTTGTTGATAATCTCAGCCTTGTTTTACTTTCTTAGTGGTTTGGTGATGTTATGGGCTCCAAATGTCTATATTCTCCTTTTGGCTAGACTATTGGATGGTTTTGGTATTGGTTTAGCAGTTACCCTTATCCCAGTTTACATATCTGAGACAGCACCACCTGAAATTAGAGGGACTTTGAATACCCTTCCTCAGTTCACGGGTTCTGGTGGCATGTTTCTTTCCTATTGCATGGTGTTTGGCATGTCCTTGATGAAAACACCGAGCTGGAGATTGATGCTTGGAGTTCTTTCAATTCCATCTATTATTTATTTTGTATTGACTATATTTTATTTGCCCGAGTCTCCAAGGTGGCTTGTCAGTAAAGGACGGATGCTTGAGGCCAAGAAGGTTTTGCAGAGGCTTCGTGGCAGGGATGATGTCTCTGGTTAGTTTTCTGCTTTCTTGTTTCTAAATCATTCACTGCATCTTTCTTGAATTTGAATTGCAGTTATTGTGGAACTGCAATCCTCCAAAGTGGCATTTGTCCATTTCAATCCAAGGATATATAGTGCTGAAAACTGAAGAACAATTTATACAAGGAAAAGTGTGAATAAACATTCTATCATGCTACAGAAGTTTCATAATATGTGTGTAGTGTCATTATGCTATTAGAATTGATATACCGTTATGTGGAGTATACTTTTCTTGATTGATTCTACTACTATATTGATACGACACCTCCAACACATTAGGAGTCTTATTACGATTAGGAGTCTTATTTTTTATTACGATTAAAAGTCTATCTTTTATTGTGATTAAGAGTTTTATCTTTTATTACGATTAGGAGTCTATCTTTTATTGAGATTAGGAATCTAGCATTATAAATATTTGATAGTTAGAGCAAGTAGGTAAGTTTTGAGAAAATTAATTCCTTTGTTTTGGAGTTTAGTCCTCTCCATACGGACCGACTTGGGAGTTTAAGATTCTTGCTCTCAAATTTATCAATAAAGTTCTATTATTCAGTTACTTCTATTTTCCTTCTTTTCTAGTTTCTATCATAAACCCATCGGTTGTAAATGGGTATATTCCATTAAGTTGCGGTCTGATGGCTCACTTGATAGATATATAGCGAGGTTAGCGGCACTCGGTAACCGACAGGTATATGGGGTAGACTGTGAGGAAACATTTGCACCCGTAGCAAAGATGACAACTATGCGACTTGTTCGAGCCATTGCTACTTCTAAGGGTTGGCCATTGCAACAGATGGATGTTAAAAATACCTTTTCGCATGGGGATCTTAAGGAAGAGATCTATATGACGCCACCGTTAGGGTTATGTTCTACACCATCCACTAATGTTTGCAAGTTAAAACGATCTCTATATGGTTTGAAACAAGCCCTACGTGCTTGGTTTGATAAGTTCCACTCAACACTTCTTAGCTTCTCCTTTGTCCAGAGTTCGTATGATTCCTCTTTGTTCCTTTGCAAGACTACTAAAGGAATCGTCTTGCTCTTGGTAAATGTTGATGATATCGTTATTACAGGGACTAACACTGATTTGATTTTCCAACTTATCGAATGCCTTCAGCATTCTTTTCATACTCTACAATACTTTTTAGGCCTTGAGGTGCATTCTACTTCTACTGGTATTTATCTACCTCAGCATAAATATACCCAAGAGTTAATTGCTTTAGCTAGTCTTCAAGAAGGTCGTTCAGTTGATACTCCATTGGAAGTAAATGTCAAATATCGTCATGATGAGGGTGATTTTCTTTCTGATCCCTCTTTATATAGACAATTGGTAAGAAGCCTGAACTATCTAGCTATCACTCGATCGAACATTTCCTTTGCTATTCAACAAGGTAGTCAATTTATGCAAACGCCTACACATCTCCATATGTCTGCTATTCGTCGCATTGCTCGCTATTTGCAAGGCACTTCTACCCGAAGTCTTTTCTTTCCTGTGGATTCTCCTATTCGTTTGGTTGGATATAGTGATGTTGATTGGGCTGGTTGTTCTGACACTCAACGTTCAACTACTGGATGGTGCATGTTTCTTGGTAACTCTCTTGTTTCTTAGAAAAGTAAGAAGCAAGATCAGGTGTCTAAGTCCTCAACTGGTGAATATCGTGCTATGTCCTCGGCCTGTTTTGAAATTATTTGGTTTTGTGGATTATTGGGTGAGCTTGGATTTCCTCATATTGAGCCTACTCCACTACATGAGGATAATACTAGTGCCATTTAGATTGCTGCTAACCCAGTATTTCTTGGGCGCACTAAACACATTGAAGTGGACTGCCATTCTATTCGTGACGCATATGATGCTTGTGTTATCTCTCTTCCACATATCACCACTACTCTCCAGACAGCCGTTGTGTTTAATAAGGCTCTCTCTAAGCCACGACATCACTTTCTTGTTGACAAATTGATGCTTCTTGATCATCCCGCATCAATTTGAGGGGGGTTATTAGTGGCAGAAATTATGGGTCAAAATTATGTGATTTATTTACCATACTTAGTGTATTAGATGTATACATATATTCTTACCTATATTAGAATAATAGTAATTAGTGTATTAGCTGAGTATATTTGCTTACCAAAAATAGATTGTACAGCAACTCCTATTTAATGGAAAGAATCCTCATAAAGAGGTCATTTCAGCCAATTACACAAATTTGTTAATAGCAAGATCCAGTAAGCTATGCTTAGAATAATTTAATGATGTTCTAATTCAGAATATCATGAGATCGACTAGTAATTTCCTATGTAATTAAACTGCATTGGAAGTAGCATAAACGTTGAAGTAGCCCAATGTGCAGCCACTTAAGCACAAATTTCTTGTGTCAACTATTACTAGTGATCAAAATAATTTCCAGATATGACTAACAATTACTTAATGTCTAGATGACTTTAAACACCAATCTATTCATCCATAACTCTCTCACTCCTCATGGTCTCCCCCTGGCCACATTAAGATATTCTTACCACTAGTAACAGAAAAGCAATAGAATCAATTCCCAGTTAATGCCAGCTCATTTTTCACTTAGATGACTGAGCAATAAAGTTCAAACTTCGGTACCTGATATCTAGAGCTCGAAGAAATTTGCATATTTCAGCTATTCTGATTAAACCTGAATCAGTAACTTCTGAACCAGAAATGTCAAGAATTTCCCAGGAACTATCAGCCAAAGAAATAAGGACTTCATCATTCAGCAATTTTCTCCTCCTCGCAATTGCTGAAATTGCCATCTGCCAAACAGAAAGACAACCTTGATAAGCTCAATTAACATTCAAGCAACATAGAAACGATAATGCAAGAATAGAATACTTATGACCCTGCATTGCATATCAAGCTAAGTTCCATAGGCTTGCAACTCTAAATCAAGCAAGATCTCCTTAGTCCCATTTTCAACAAGTATTATATAAACCCTTATATCCAACAGGAGGTATCTCATAATTTTTTCATTAAATTACCAATTCTCTCTTCTATTCACCTTTTTACTAACAAACCTCACATCTCTTATTTCTTTTTAGCATATTCATCTAAATCATTAACAAACCAAAAGCAAATTACAGAAGCAGACGTACACACACTGTGAGAAATTACTACAAAACCCAAGTGGGAAAGCTTCCAAGATACTGGCAAGCACCCACCTTAAGGTGAGAAGGGAACCCAATGGCAATCTCCGCCAAGTCTGCAATAACATCATCCAAATGCTTGCCAAGAACTCCAAGGCACAAGCTCACCAAACTTTGCGGCTTGGTCTTCTCACCACTTAATCCTACATCAACTTCACATAATCAATAATCAAGTAATCAACAACTAAAATCAATCATTACATGTAATCATCCAAACCCATTTGCAGTCAGAAACAGGCAATTCTACGACAGAAACAACAAAAGATTTAGTAACTAATTGGTGCTAAATCACAACTTTTTTTAAAATCAAAGAGAAAAGTAACGAGCTTTTGATAAAACGGGCTGAAGTTTGCTTCATTATTACAAAGCTCAATTGCAAAATTGAAACTTCTTTGAATAAAATTGAATAAGGGTATACTCAATCCAAATCATACAACAAATACGTATACGTATGTATAAACAGAGACAGGGGAGAGAGACAGAGTACTGACTGGAGGAAGGAAGAGGAGGGGCAGATTTGAAAGCCGAAAGACTAGTATTTAAATCAAGCTTCTTGTTGAATGAGGATATTACATGATCTGTTGCAGCCTTTTCTTTTTCCATCTTATTTCCAGAACACAGACAAAGCAAAGTGGACGATAGAATGGAGAAGTCGAAGGGCAAATCACAGCCCTGTGATATACTTATTATTCATGTTAGCTTGTGTGTTTTTAATTCGTTAACTTTAGACTCATTCAAGATATTCTAATTAGTTATTTTTGGACAAATTTATCCTTAAATTATTGAAATACATTTTTTTTAATCTCTTGAATCCAAGGACAAATTTGTTCGAAAATAACTAATTAGGGTATCTTGAATAAGAATAAAAAACACAAGAACTAAAATGAACGAATTAAAAATATAAAAACTAATATGAATAATTAATTATATCACACTAACTCTTTTATAGGATTTGCCAAGTCGAAGAAGAAACCGACTTTTTCACTAAACTAATATTAAAAATATAAACTTCTGCTTCTTTATAGAGATTAAGCAAAATAACGAGTGGAGCGTATTTTGGTAATTGGAGCGAGACTCTTTATTTAGCCGGTTTGCTTGTGAATCGTATGTTTTTGAATTTGGAGAAGTAACTAACCAAACACCCCAAACGACAGCCTCTGGATCGATGGTGAAGGGCGGCCAAAACCTGCCGGCCGACGTAGTTCAGTTGATCGACCAGCTAGAGCGCCACTGCTTGGCTGCCGATGGATCTCTCATCTCCAAACCCACCTTCCACGATCTCCAACTCGTACTCTCTTTCTCTCTCTAACCATTTCTACCCAATTATTCAGTCACTAATTACTTAATATCGCAGGCCAGAGAGGAAATGTGCAGAGAGCGATTGCGTTATTTGGAAGCTATGGTATTGTTGGTTCTCCCTCCTTTTAATTAATTAATGCTCATATTTTGATCTGATGTTTCTTTTTCTTTCGTAGGCGATATACTGCGAGGCAATGGCTATGATAGAAGAGTACCAACAGGCGGTTTCGGGGGCTAATATTGGCGCCAGCATTCGAGATGTCCATGGAGGTTTGAAGAATCTCGCTCAGGTGATTGCATTCCTAACTCGCATTTCTTTTTTTCCTCTGTGTGTGTATAAGTTTTTTATGAGCAGAGAAGATTTTGTATTTTTAAACAAATGTAAAGTTTAGACATTTCATGTTGTTTTGTGTTAGTTGAGGTTATTGGGCAAACTAGAGAAAATTTTGTAGTTGAGGTTATAGGATGAATTTAGTGTTTTTGGTGTTTCAAACAGAAGGTTTCGTTTGAATTCTGGTTTATTTTAGGTTTATGAGACTCTAGAGCATAGATTGGTGGTAGCTGAAGCAGCTCAGAAATTGAGACTTCCTCTTATATCAAAAGACGGTGAGATCCATGAGGATGAGATTGAAAAATGGAGTGTCATGTCAAGAAGCTCGCTTGATAGTACCAGTACCAGTGTTACTATTAGCTCGAGCTCAAATTCTATGAATCATACAAATAGTTCTGGGACCAGTGGTGGAAACAGTGCTCTATTTGTCAGTGCTAGTGAATCGGTGGAACCTGGGGTTGGTGGTGCGCCTAATCGTTTCCTTGGCATAACACCTGCCTACTTATGGCATTCTCAGCTTCAAGAAGCACCATTAACAATGGTAATTTATGCATGGGGTAGTGTTTCGTCCATCATACTGCTTGTGCTGGTGGTTGGATTAATTTTTGGCTTACTTTTGTATGGACAATTTCAGGATGTTGCAGATTACCAAATGGCCCTTTGCCATGAGATTGAAGCTCGTTTGAAAGATAAATGTGATAAGTTGGCTGAAGCTTTTATTGATGATACTGGTAAGTCTCCGATACTGCTGGATGAACCCCTACTTGCTTCTTCCGTTCTCCCCATCTCCAACACCATCCACTGACAGATTTCTGTTTTGCTCATCATTTAAATTTCTCATGCATTCATGAAGCAACATTTGGGGACCAATAGCAGTGTATTTGCGATCAAATATATAATGACAGGTTACTCAACCAAGTCCATTGTGTAAAAACCCCAAATATTCTTTTGACTCAAATGGAAAGTAAAAATAACACCCTGTCTATTAATGAGCATATGTGTGGACTGCGTGCAATGTGGAAGGTTATTTAGCGGGAAGCTACATCATTTTGAACGCTACTTGTAAACAGACTAAAGACATATTTGACAGCAATTTGTAGGTAACCATGTTACATGCGAGAGTGCATTATTAGCTGATCAAGTTTCCTGTTTGCTTTTTTACTTCAGATTCATCCAGTTCTCAAAATTCTACTGCTCGGCTTCCAGAGAGGTTTTACATCCCATATGTGCTGTTAGGCTATGATACATTTATATACTCAACATAGAACAGAAATTGACAAAAAAGAAAAAGAGAAGATCTTACTTTTAGCTACTTGTTGACCACCTATATCAAATGAGATAGTGATCTTATATTTTTCTTTTATAGGGTTAAGTTGATAATGGAGGAAATTGAAAGGGAAGAAGCAGCACTGCGTGAGGATCTATATTCGGCTGATCGAAAATTCTCAGAATATTATAATGTGTGTATAAAACAAATTTTATTTTTGTAGTTTGTTTCTAAATTTCCAGACAACTAAATATTTATCAAATGTCAATCTCAAGAAGCTTATGCTTTTCCGAAATATTCTGATACTTATGCAAAAAATTTTGTCCTGAGAAGGTCTTGGAGCAGATACTTGGGGTGCTGATTAAGCTTGTCAAAGATTTGAAGCTGCAGCATCAACATAAATATGTAAGCCTCTCACATCAGAAACGTCTCAAATTATGTATAATACCTACCAACTGTTAAATTCAGTAATATTGCGTTAATAGTGTTCTGGATACTTTTGCGTTAATAGTGTTCACTCTGTAGGATGAACTTCAAAAGACCTGGCTTTGCAAAAGGTGTGAGACCATGAATGCAAAATTAAGGTTTGTTCCTATCGATAGCCAGATCTAACTTTAACGTTGCAAGAGAGGACATAGGCATCAAGTGTAGTATGCAACAGTTCTGAACAGTTTCTCTCTTCACTTACAAACCTAGTTACAATTTGGTGTTCCCTTTTTTTTTTTTTTTTTAACAATGACTTGTAACGCATATGATCAGGGTTCTAGAGAATGTCCTGCTACTTGAGACTTATACTCAGGAGTCAATACCAGCACTCCGAACAATAAGGTACATAATATTTACTGTGTCCTGTGCGGTATGCATTTTGGTATTAACTAGTTTTCTGTTATATCCATCAATTTTCTTTTTTTGCAGGAAATATCTTGTAGAGGCCACAGAAGAAGCTTCTATGGCCTACAACAAAGCGGTCTGTTCCTTATTATTATGTACATATAAACATAATGATATTTCTAATTATATTTTGTTGTACATATAACTTGGTTGTACATATGAACATAATGATATTTCTAATTATATTTTGTTAGTTTCCTTTCTTACTTGGATCCTCGATTTGCATTTAAACTTTTTTGCCAGGTTACACGCCTTCGTGAATATCAAGGTGTTGATCCTCACTTTGATACAATTGCAAGGCAATACCATGATATTGTAAAGGTAATGACCGCCTAGTTTTCTTCCCGTGGTTGGTCTTTCGTGCATTTTATGCAGCCCCTCATATCAGAGCCCTTTTTTTTTTTTTTCCTGGCAGAAATTGGAGAACATGCAATGGACTATCCATCAAGTTGAAATGGACCTGAAGCGTTTACCGGATCATCCCAGTGCTTAACTTGGGATTTTATATTCTGATGCTCAGATCTGTATATTTCTTATTGTGTTGAAGTCCTTGTATCTTGTTTCATTTATTTTTCTCTTGATTTCCCCCTCAAGACACATTCACTGTTTTTGGTTTCTGGTATAACATAACAGCTTATTAAAAGTATCGTTTTCCAGTTGGTATCATCCCCCTTAAAGTAGACAGCATTAATGGCTTATATTGACAAATTTTGCTTGAAAGTCTTGTATCGCAAAGAACTAATAAAAACTTAAAACAGACATAATTTTGTTTTGGGGCTTTACTGATTCAAATAACAATATAGATTTATTATATAAAATTAAAATATTTTGTAATATTTAAAATAAATTTCATCAATTTTATAATATAATATAGCTCGTTGGAGAAAATGAGTCCGTGAGAAAACATGACACGGATGGTACTTTGTTTGGGGGATAGGGGATAAGGTCAAAAGTTGGAATCCGGTTCTCTCCGCCGGCCCATTCATTACTATCTCCAGATTCTTGGCACACAAACTTCATCTTTCAGACAATGCCCTGCTGGTTCTGGAAGTACAACTTACAAGCTCAAGTGGGGTGGTAGGTCCCAACACGCGTACGTTGTAAGCGTATTTCTCCAATGACCGACTCTGGTCGTTTCCTTCTCCGAAAGGATTTCCTATTTCTATATATACCACCCCCCTGAGGACGACTTTATTTCGCACCATCCTTCCCTCGCTTCTCTCGCTTCTCTCCTAAGGTAAGCGTCTATGTTCTATTGGTGACCTTGTCTTGCTTGCTACTTTCTTCTATGATCATTAGTCGGTATATTTGGGTTTCTGGTTTTGCTCTTATGGAGTATTCTATTGTTTCATCAATATTTTTTCGTTCTAGTGTTCCCCATCTCTTGAGGTAACATCCATGATCCATATACTATTGTCGATCATAGTCATTGGTTCTGCATGCAGCCTGCTACTGTGATCACTAGTTGGTAGATCGGTCAAGTCTTTAGCTTTTGATGTTCTATGTTGTTAGAATCGCACAGGGTTTTCTGGTTTTGCTTCTTTCCTTTTCTTCCTTCTTTGTTCCCTATCTCTTGAGGTAACATCCATGATCCATATACTATTGTCGATCATAGTCATTAGCTCTGCATGCAACCTGCTACTGTGATCATTAGTTGGTAGATCGGTCTCGTCTTTAGCTTTTGATGTTCTATGTTGTTATAATCGCACAAGGTTTTCTGGTTTTGCTTCTTTCCTTTTCTTCCTTCTTTGTTGGGGGTTTACCATTCTTTCATCATGAGGCTGATAGGAAGATCGATTGTTTTTCTTTTTTTTAAAAAAAAAAGAAAGCTTTCTTGATATGACTTTATAGATAAGTTCATGATGCGCATCCATAGATTAATCCAGAACAGAATCTCCTGGTTAGGATAGGATATTGTTCTTGTGCTTTTGTTTTTGAAACATGCTAAGGTAGGCGATTGAGAGCTGTGTGTTTAGTTTATGCTAAAAGTTCCATCTTATTTTTGTTTTAGTTTACAATCAAGCAAAGTACATGGTTGATCCACAAGTCCAGATTCCCACTGCTTTTGATCCATTTGCTGAGGCCAAAGAGTCGGGCGCCGGAGGGGCAAAAGATAATGTACACATCAGAGTACAACAGAGGAATGGAAAGAAGTGTCTAACCACAGTTCAGGGACTGCCAAAAGATTTCAGCCTCGAGAAGATTGTCAAAGCACTCAAGAAAGATTTCTGTTGTAATGGGAATGTTGTGAAGGACAAGGAGCTCGGCAAAGTAATTCAACTCCAAGGTGATCAACGCAAGAACGTCCAGAGTTTTCTGATTAACGCCAACCTTGTGCCGAAGGAGCTGATCAAGATACATGGCTTTTGAACTGACCATGTTCTACCATATGCAAGTGTCATGTAAACTTATATCTTTCAATAATTTGACACTCAACTCTTTTAGGAGTCTAAATAAAAGCCCTTTTTGCTACTTAAATTGACTAGTATAGTTCAATTCCTATTCGAGTTATTAAGTTCTTGATGCTGCGTAAAATAAACAATCTGATGGTCATGCTAATTAGTATGATTTATATCCAAACGGAAGATTGATTAACATTAATCTGTTTTAAAACTGTTTAAATTTAAACAACCTGTCGATTGAGGTTTGTTTAATCAAACAATACGAAGGTCTGGTTTTTGTTCCATCAATCATAAGCCTGCAGTAAGCTAACGAATGTGAAAGGTAAAAGAAACTACATGTCAACCATTGTTGTTGCTTAACAAACACACTGGATATTCAAGTTCCAAGTTGGTTTAGCCACAACTACAAACGTACTTGTTAATCTAGCAAACTTTGCTTTTGACACAACATGCTCTTCATGTTTGCATTCATACCATTGGTTCGAAAAATAAACTGTACTTGGTCAAATTTTCAATCAAGAATCCATCAAACATCTATGCAATATAAAAATTAAAAAAAAAACAAGTGGAGAGATTCTCACGTCACGTGTGCCGAAAACTTTAGTAGTACAGGAAAATTTGGCTACAGTTTTGGCAAGCTTCTTTCCTTCCATTTTCTTAATATTAGAGAAGCTTGGCCTGTGGCTGGGTCCCGCTTCTCATCATTGTACAGAATTCTTCATAGTTGATCCTACCGTCCTGTAAATCCCAGCATTAATTAGCACAAGATACATGAGATAAAAGACATAGGAGGCAAAGGGCCGTTCGGATCAAGAGCAAATAATTAGCTTACATTATCTGTATCAACTTCAGAGATTATCTCTCTAATTGTTGCCTCGTCACCCATTCCATAGTCTTTCATTGCAGTCTCTAGCTCATCTCTCGTGATAAACCTGCAAAAAGAGCCAAATATCAAGCCAGCTACTGCAGTTCCCCTCCCCAATGTCAGTACAAAATGCCAGGTGCACTTTTTAGGTACATCAAAAAGCAAGCCTCAAATCCTCAATTCCAGTGTTGCCACCCTATTTTAGAATCACCTGAAATTTTAAAGGGTCTCTCACAATAGCATAAGTATTTCACACACACTAAAAGCTTGTTATTAAGTAGAGTGTCATTCTGATTTACAGAAATGCTTGTGATGAAACTCACCCACTGTTATCCTTGTCAAAAAATTGAAAGGCTTTATAAAGGTGCTCATCTCTTTCTAGCCTGTATCTATGCATTGTTGCAGTGATGAATTCAATATAATCGATCGTTCCATTTCCATCGACATCAGCCTGAATGACAAATCAGTAGTCAGGGTTCGATAAAGAGTCATCAAATGGTATAGCAAATTTTGTGTAAAAAGATCTTACAGCCTCCATAAGCTGCTTCACTTCAGCTTCTGTAAGCTTTGATCCAAGTCGGGCCAACCCACTCTTAAGTTCATGATAGGTGATTGTACCACTGTTGTCAGTGTCTATGTTTGCAAACATTGCTTTTAGCCCTTGAATTTCTTCGGTATCAAGATTTTCAGCAATAACCTACAGCATAATTGGCACCCCAAAAAGAAAATTACCCAGTTATTTTGCATATATTTTGTGGTTTAATGCCTGGATTTTATTTCCCTTAGAACATTAACAGACCTACCTTAAGTGCTAGCTTCTTAAGCTTGTTCATTCTTCTAAATTGCTTCATCCTAGAAAGGACTGCACTGTCTATTGGCTTGTCTGATGCTTCACCACCTTCCTTTAGCCATGGATGCTCTGGAACAGACACAAAATTTGAACTTTCAGAAGTTCTTGAAATAAAAATACCCAACTTGTCACGTGTTATACTGAAACTATCCTGACTTTGCAGAAGAAGCATTGACAAAGAGGAATTTCACTATTTTGACAGGTTGACTACTTGTCAGACAGAATTTGCTATTATGATCTCACCAAAAAATGGTTCAACAAAAATAAACATCATGATATTATTTACTTTCTTTGCTTCAAATGCAACTCGTTTTATATGCTGAGAAATAATTGAATAGCAAAGGAATAATGATGCTAAAAATGGAAAAGTAAAATTGATTGTGGAAATCAATACCTAAAACTTGAGCAGAAGTAATCCTTTTCTTTGGGTCCTGGGCCAGCATTTTACGGACCAGGTCCTTGGCACCATTTGATACACTGGGCCATGGTTGACTCTGAAAGTCTATCTCTCCTCTTAAAACAGCATCAAATATACCCTTTTCCGTTTCTGAAATGCATTTTAGGATCACCAATGAGCACGTCTATTCACAAACTTAGACAATTTGATTAAAACATTACAATTTACGTCAAGCTCCAACACATAAGATCATGTACTAAAGAAAGGGTATCATGCAGGTTGAAGTAATTTATGCAAAGATATTATCTTATACCTGCCCAAAATGGAGGCACGCCACTAAGCAAAATATATAGTATAACTCCGGCACTCCATATATCAACTTCCTTCCCGTATCTGCGCCTTAATACTTCTGGAGCAACATAGTATGCACTTCCAACAATATCCCGATATACCTTCCCTGCACAGAGTATCCTAAGTTTATCATCCAAATTTATTGGTGGCTATGATCATCGTGGAGTACCTAACAGATCAGTGATATACTCTTTGAAGGGACATTAATAGTCACAGCCACTGCCAACTTATTTTGTAGATTTTAGTAATGTAACTTCAAATTTGATTTCAAAAGGGGCAGCGACATGAAAGGCTAGAAGGTTTATAGAAAATGTATCATAACATTGAATCTAAAGAGACTACCAAATGAAGTCGCCTAATGCAAATCCAAGAAAGCCAGTTAGCCATAGACATAATTGATTGTGCAAGCTATAAAGTGGACCAGAGCTATTCTAACTATTTGCTGGACTGAGAAGAAACTTGCATAACATATTTCATGCTTTCATCTGTTTCACTAAATGCAGAGGTCAGAAGAAACGTGGAAAGCTAAATAATAAAAGCTAACAAATGTCTGAAGCCACAGCCAGAATCGATAGGGCAAATGCTACTCAAATAATTGTTCTAAACCATTTTACCAAGACAATATAAGTAACTAATATACCTTTCAGAATTTAAGGACCCCTCTACCAGTAGAATTGGCAATAGAGATACTCGATACTATTAGAGAAGGTGAAGCCATACATAAAAAAACGCATAGTAATTTCCAAGTTCCTAATTAGATTGTGGATTACTCCTACATTACATCTAAATGTATGTTAAAAGTCATAGTGATAAACATGAGGCATGCACCATTATAGAAACTGTTCTAAAATATTCTAACACAACATTAAGCAAGAAACTTCTTCTCCCTAGCGATTATGCTACTTATCAAGTTCATCGAAAGCAAAAAAACATGATCTTGCCAATTAGACAATACCTTCTTCAATAAATACAGAAAGCCCAAAATCAGTAGCCTTCAGAAGAGCTTTTGGGTCTTTACTCGACAGCAAGAAGTTCTCAGGCTTAAGATCCCTATGCATCACACCCATGAAGTGGCAGCTATTAACGACATTTACAATAGACCTACATATTTCAGCAGCTTCCTTCTCACTATAATGCCCCTTGGCAATAATCCTATCAAACAATTCACCACCAGCACATAGCTCCATCACAAGATGCACAGATTGCTTGTCCTCATAAGCACCTTTGAACTCAACAATATTGGGCTGGCCACTCAAATGTTGCATTATTGCAATTTCTCTCCTCATGTCCTCCTTATCATTCTTGGTGACAAGCTTCCTCTTGGATATTGACTTGCAAGCATATTGCTTTCTAGTTGAATTCTCAGTACAAAGATAAGTTACACCAAACTGTCCTCTACCCAGTTCTTTTCCCATAGTGTAGAACAACTTTACATCCTCGTAGGGTTTTCCAAGAATTGTGTCTGCTCTCGTGACTGGAACAGTCGGCTTCTTTGGGGCTTGCACTGGTTGCTGGACAGTTACTTGGTGGGCTTGCTGCTGAGCCTGAGGTTTGTTCTGGTATGAAGAAGGTTCTTGAGATTTTTGATTATAGGTCACCCCAGCAGAACCATTATACCTCTGTGCCTGGGACTGATTTTCTTTGGTAAAACAATGACCCATTGCTTGTTACAATCTTCCACTTGTGCAGAAAAGACCCAAATAAGCAGATCAGGAAAGAAGGGGTTGATGCTTGAATTATCAACAGTAAAGACCACAGGTTTTTGGACCAAAACAAAAGAATGAATATTGTCAGGTGCAGTTAAAAGGGTTGGATTAGAGATTCAAAGACACACGTACACAAAAAGAATATAATTTGAAGGGTAAAAACAGAGAACCCAGACGGAGCTCTTGACTAATATGATTGTGAAGAGATAAAGATGAAAACTTGGGTACGCTGCTTGTGATGGGAAAGTAGATCGAAGCTGAAGTCGGCTACGGAGCTGGTGAAGAGAAGGAAACGAGCAGAAAACACTTGGTCAACGCGTTCGAATATAAAAATCATTCTATATTTATCTTAACGTTAAATTGTATTTATGTAAGCTTTTAAGTATATCAAATCCAGGAATTTATGGTTTATTTCTACATGAAGTAGGCAAAAGGAATTTATCAACGTGAAAACCGGGGGACTCAACAAGTGGGTCCCAAATCCAGTGATGATCGTGCTTGCAATTCACAGCTGTTATTCATGTTTCACGTGCGCATGCAACGCGTGTATCTGATGTCGTTCGGAATGTGAGCTGATGATAGAAGTCGGCAGGTTGAGATATTTGCAAGAAGGTTTTGGGGGGCGTTTGGTTTGAGCACGGGTTTAGGAATAGGTATGGGTATAATAGTAGAAGAGAATGAGAATGAGAATGAGAATGAGAATGAGAATGGGAATAAGAATGGGTATAAAAAATGATGTTTGGTTTGTAATTTGTGTTTCTGTATTAATACCAATAATATTGTTGTTGTTGTTATTATTATTATTAATAAAATAATTAATTTTGTATAATAA
>JANZLC010000201.1:37092432-37117871 GCA_026413385.1 Erythroxylum gracilipes | reverse complement strand
GGTTCACGGTGACTACTCAGAGGATATTGGTACGAAATTGGAGAGGCCTGCTGATGAGCCGATGGCAGAGGGAGAGAGCGAGGTGGTTGGAGCTTAGTTATTGGGAAATACCTATATTTTCATTGTCAGCCTTTTGAACTGGCTTTAAAGAGAATGTTAGCTGCTGAAATTTTGTTCCTGTCTATGTTCACAAATGGATTGAAGTGATGTTTTAAATTCAAATTTAATGTATTAATTTCGAATTGAGTCACATCTAAATTAACATTTCTAACTATTAGAAACAATATATGCTATATAATATAATGTAAAATAAAAATACAAATAATGCTAACATTAAGGAAAATATCTCATTTTATGTTTCATTACATACTTGTATCATTTATTTCACTTAATTTTTTATCCATCTTATATCATTTTTTATCAAATATATTTCTATTAATAGGATAAAATTATCAATAAGATAAAAATAAAAATGTTGATAAATTTCTAACTAGAAATTTCCTTACAAAAATTTTTATTTTTATAATTTTAAAAGAACAGACAAAATAGTAATTTTTTGTAAATTATAAATAAATTATAGATTTGAAAATTTTCAAAATGTCTAAGATTAGGTTAAATTTAAATTTAAAATTAAATTATAAAAATTATTCAAACTCGAATTTAAACTCTAAAAAAATGTCATTTTTAGTTTGTGACGGGCATTTGAGCTTAGGCTTGATTCGGACTATTTTGGCCTGGTTAGAGGTTAGCGGATTAGACCTGATTTAATCTGCACTCAAATTGAGTTTAAACTTGAATTGTATAAATTCAACCTAACTCGAGGTTTGACATTATTTTTTAATTTTAATTTTAAAATTATATCAAGCTTAAGCTCCCTCAAATCCAATTCATTGCCATCTTATTCTTAGTTCTAAATGTCCTGTACTTAATTATAATTAGATATAAGGTTTTTATTGAGCAAAAAGTAAAGTTTGAGAGGTTAACATAATTTACGCTAAGATAGGATAAAGCAAGAAACCTCTGGAACATGTAAGAAGGAACGGAGCATCTATCCGGGAGCACCAACCCTTTCCAAGTCATCATGTTATGGACAAATCAGCCATTCATTCGCAAAACAGCTCGAAACTTCACCACTTCTCTGAACAATTCATTGCTTGTTAATAATAACACCAGAATGTTCAAGAACCGTGCGTCTAATCCATTATATATAATACCCTTTTGGACAATTGTCTGGATCATTCTGCTTTTGTTTAAAAAATAATCTTTCAGTATCTTTCAAGCAAGCAATCACACATCTCAAAGTTGGAAAACAATGAGACCCTTGTTCTGTCTTGGTTTTTTCTTGCTCCTGTTAGCTGTTGAACCGTCTAGTTCATCTCTTTTGCCACTCGTAGACCATCCTGTTGATCTCTGGTCTGAGAGGTTCCTTGATCCTTTCAGAATTTTGGAGCAAATTCCTATTGGGATTGACAGGGGCCACAATGTTGATCTCTCCCCGGCCAGAGTTGATTGGAAGGAGACCCCTGAGGGTCATGTTATTACCCTTGACGTTCCAGGGTTGAAAAAGGAGGACTTGAAGATAGAAGTGAATGAAAATAGGGTGTTGAGGGTGAGTGGAGAGAGGAAGAGAGAAGAGGTGAAGAAAGATGATCACTGGCACAGAGTTGAGAGATCGTATGGCAAGTTCTGGAGACAGTTCAGGTTGCCGGAGAATGTAGACGTGGATTCTGTTAAGGCTAAGCTAGAGAATGGTGTGCTTAGTTTGTCGTTGTCAAAGTTGGCGCCCGATAGGATTAAGGGTCCTAAGGTGATTAGCATCGCCGGAGAAGATAAAGGAGACACCGTCAAGCTCCAGGGCAGCGAGGCCAAGCAGGAGCTGTGATCGTGTTTCTTTGTTGTCACTAAGTTGATGTTGACCTTGTTTGTAAGAGAATAAGAGATCTAGTTCCTATCAATCTTTTCTGTAATTTGATCTCGGTTTGTATGTGTAATATGTGGAGTTAATTGCCTAATCTGATAAAGCTTTTTGTACAAAAATAACTTGCAAAAGCCTGAGTGTCTCCGAAGCAAAGTACCAAGCATGGAATCTTGCATAGAAGAGTTTCTTCTCAACATTCGGGCATGATCATAAGTGTGATGAAATAACATCTATAATAACATCAGAGATCTTGGTTGAGCTTAATACTTCCAACCAGGAAGCAATTTGAAGCACTAAACCCTTTCTTGAACAAATTTTCAGCATCAAATAAATGCAGGTGATTCCCATCATATTGTAGTGTTCAAGAAACATTTCTTGCAGAGGGTGTGTGTAGAACTGTATCAACTGCATCAAATTAGCTTCTTGAGTGATCAAATATGAAAGAAATAAGGTTAAACATTGTTTAGCCACATCATTATTCTCTTATAGTGTTGTTTAACCACATATTAGTTTTTTATGTATGCATGATGAGTAAATAATAATCTAGAAAGAACATATGAAGGTATACAAACATGATGCATAGTTTTAACTTATAAATATTACCCAGTTGTCCTTAAGTACAAAAAAAGACAATGTTAATGAACTTAGATTGCCTAGATTTGATTTCCTTGATATTGTGAAGCGACCAAACTTTTTAATGGTTCATATTTGTCCTCGGTTTCAGGATGTGTTTTGTTCAAAGAGTAAGTGATGAACTATTATCAACCTCAATCCAACTGCAAGCAGATGTTCTTATAAGCATTCTGCTCCTTCAACATCTTCCTATGGACCTCATCCCACTTTCCTAGCTCTCCATACGTATCACCCAAGATGTTGATATAGCTCCCATTACTTGAATCAATTTAAACCAGTTAGTAAACTGCATATTCTGCTAACTCTATAGGACTGAATTTTACAACCATTGAGGGTGTGCTTGTTTGGGGTATGGGAAAAAAAGTATGGGTATGGAATGAAAACTAAAGTTTGGTATCAACCTATTATTGAAGAGGTAACATTTTCATTCCGGGTTTTCGATGAGTATTGTTATGTTTTTTTGCGTGAGTTTTGCCTTCGACTGTCTCCAGCTATCCTTCACTCTCTTGCCTACCTTTCTCTTCCGTGAGAACCAGAAACAAGAAACAATCCCTGCAGCATACAGCCGAAACCAAGAAGGAGCACTAGCACCGGAAATCTTCTTCCTTTCTTTCTTTCTTCAATTTTTTTTAATCCATATAATTGCATATTTCTCTCTTCTTTTCTACACACTTAAGAACTCATGTGCTGAACTCATGCTTTCACGATTGCCTCTTAGAGGCATTTGTGGTTTTTCGTCTAAACTAAGGTCATTTTGAACTTGGTTTGTATTACCCATCTTTCCAAATTCCAACTCCTACAACTCTCTCTCATCCATTGCTTCTCTTGCTCCGCCAAAACTCCTACCCCACGCTACTTTTCTTCGTCTAAACTGGTCGACTCTCACCTAACAACTAATCTCTCTACCTCTCTTCGAAGACCCAGATCCTTAATTTTGATGGGTTGGCCTGAATTCTATCCATCATAGCAAACTGTAGCCTTCACCACTTAAAGTTGGGTGCTTTCTTACTGTTAGAATTCGGCGTGTTAGTGTTTGGGGCTTGGGCTTGCGGTGAAGAATGGGATGTTGGTGCTTTCGTACTGCAATTTGTACTGTAGTTTCTGTAACTAATCATGAATATAGATTAATTGAATGGATTGGAAACTTGCTTTGGCCTGTTCTTTCTGATTCGCATGCCATTTTCTGATCTTACCTGATATTCGTCAGACCAAACGTTTGCCCCGCATTCTCCTTGATCTTAAGGATTGCGTGATAGTGATCAGTTCTCAGTTTTATCATTTCCTCAAAGGAAGGAGTGATAAGCACGTTGACACTCTCTTCAGTTTTATCATATCTCAGTTTTATGCAAAATGGAACTCACTCTCAATGGAGGATAGAAGAGATTTGTTTGCAAGCTCAACTTCTTCGGGAGCCAATGAAGAAGAAGAGTGAATCATTTTACTTATCATTTTACTAATACGAGAGTTACCTCCATTCATAATCCAAGTTCGTACTGCAACGTGAGTATAATGTAAAATAACAATATCTTTCTATCTTTATGAATGGATTATGAATGCTATTGGAATTGATATACCATTATGTGGAGTATACTTTTCTTGATGGATTCTACTACTATATCTATGCCATACCTTTTTCAGTACGCTGGGAGGACAATCCATACCTATGTTTAAAGTTAATTTTTTGGTTGTTTTGCTACCAGTGACACTAAAACTTTGAGCACAGTAAATTGCTTTGTTGAAGTGGTCTGTTCCTTAAATTATCTTTTACCTTTATGTGATTTGTGGACTTCTCACTTCTTTCTGCTATCTGGGTGATATGGTGAATGACTTGCATCTAGTCTCAATCAACTTGGTTTATGAGTGATGAAGTATCAAGCTTCTGTAACTGCAGCAATCTATATGCTGCTGTTATCAATCGAGCATCAACATACAAACATGACGCATTTTACTTATGATGCAGTACACTGCATACATGGCAAAGACAGTACAGTGCATACATACAGTAGTGTAAAAGTTGTTTACTTCTTTTCAAAGGGGTATATCTACTGTCTTTGTGTCTGCCTTATACATGTTGAAGGTAACTCTCGTATTAGAATAACATTAGGGAGCAAAAGTTCCTCTGCTCTTGATGCCTTTCTTCGTTGAAGCAAATAAAAGAAATGAAGCTCTTTCTATTTCTTGTTCATGACCCCCATAAATACTTCTCCCTTTTTCTTTCCTGCCCTTACTAACTATGCCAAGCATTATTGCCTGCAATCATGTATGAACTACATGTTTGCAGCAAAACATTGTGCTCTCTATGTTTCCTCACATCATTCTTATGGTGAAAGTATAAGTGTTTAATTTACTGTAAACTATAGAGAAAGGTATTTCTGTATTCATATCTTTGTACATAGGATAGCTACAAATGTATACTAGCTAATAAAAAACTAATTAGGTAATAAGATCCCTAATCAAGCCTTGAGATATTCTAACAGTTACCCGATCTTTACAATCCGTAACATTTATACCAAAAGTGAGATAGATGGATTTAGGATTACTTCAATGATTAGATTTTAGATTAATTCCTTAATTTTGGGCAGAAAATGTGGAACTGATACATATGCAATCACAACATTATAAGGAACATCATTGTCTGGATGATACTGATTTTGTTCAGGAAAACAGGTGAGATGGCCCTTCTGGTTGAGGGACTTGGAGTTGGAGGTGAAACATCGATAGAGGAGTACATAATTGGTCCTGCCAATGACATTACCGGTGACCAAGACATATCTACTGAAAAAGATCAAATCAAGTTGTATGGGCCTGAAGAAGGTCTCAGCTGGATCGCCAGACCCGTCACTGGACAGAGCACTCTTGGTCTTGCATCTCGACGTGGAAGCATAGCAAATCAGACTTCATCTTTCGTGGATCCTCTTGTCACACTTTTTGGTAGTGTTCATGAGAAGCTTCCTGAAACTGGAAGCATGAGAAGCATGCTTTTTCCACACTTTGGCAGCATGTTCAGCGTGGGAGGAAACCAGCAAAGGAATGAGGAGTGGGATGAAGAGAGCCAAGCTAGAGAGGGTGATGACTATCCATCAGATGCTGGTGGTGATTCTGATGACAACCTGCATAGTCCTTTGATCTCGCGTCAAACAACAAGTATGGAAAAGGATATACCTGCACCTGTACATGGAAGCCTTTCAAGCATGAGACATGGCAGTCTAATGCAAGGAAATGCTGGAGAGCCAGTTGGGAGCACAGGCATTGGAGGTGGTTGGCAGCTGGCATGGAAATGGACTGAAAGAGAAGGTGAAGATGGAAAGAAGGAAGGAGGATTTAAGAGAATTTATTTGCATGAAGATGGTGTTACCAGTTCTCTGCGTGGATCTCTAGTTTCTCTGCCTGGTCGTGATGTTCCTGCAGAAGGTGACTTTGTGCAAGCTGCTGCTTTGGTTAGTCAGCCAGCGCTTTATTCCAAGGAGCTCTTGAAGCAGCATCCAGTTGGACCAGCTATGGTTCATCCATCTGAAACTGCCGCTAAAGGACCAAGCTGGAGAGACATACTTGAACCAGGGGTCAAGCGTGCTTTGGTTGTTGGAGTTGGACTTCAAATTCTTCAACAGGTAACAAATTACTTCATAATCCAATCCACTGGTTTGAATGTATCTGTATTCCTGCCATTCTTTCCCCATACCTTGGCCTAATTCCTAAAGTTACGTTTTTTTCTCTGCTGTGTTGCGTTATCATGCCTCTTAAGTATTTACATGTATGTGTAGTTCTCTGGCATAAATGGAGTCCTCTACTATACCCCTCAAATTCTTGAGGAGGCTGGAGTTGGTGTTCTTCTGTCAAACATGGGTATTAGTTCAGCTTCTGCATCTTTGCTGATCAGTGCCATCACAACTTTGTTGATGCTTCCATCTATAGCTGTTGCCATGAGGCTTATGGATATCTCTGGGAGAAGGTATTTCAATTATTTCTTTTCCCCATAATTGGTCTCCACACATTATAGAAGAGTTACTTGGGTGGCAGGTTGATGCCTAGTTCTCTATAAGTTACACCTATATTTTTGGTTTCCAATTCTTATTGTTTTGTTGTTGGCAGGAGTTTGCTGTTGAGCACGATCCCTGTCTTGATATTATCTCTTGTCATCCTAGTTTTTGGAAGTTTAGTAAATCTGGGAAACATAGCAAATGCAATAATCTCAACCGTCAGTGTTATAGCCTATTTCTGTTTCTTTGTTATGGGATTTGGTCCAATCCCAAACATACTCTGTGCAGAGATCTTCCCCACCCGTGTTCGTGGACTCTGCATTGCTATATGTGCCCTTACATTCTGGATTTGTGACATCATTGTTACCTATACACTGCCTGTGATGCTCAAATCGATTGGTCTTGCTGGTGTTTTTGGTTTGTATGCAATAGTCTGCATCATTTCGCTGGCCTTCATCTACGTGAAAATTCCAGAAACGAAAGGCATGCCCCTCGAAGTGATTACGGAGTTCTTTGCGGTTGGTGCACAACAGGCTGAAGCTGCCAAGGACGAGTGAATCTGGTTCCTGATGGATGGTTGAAGAGATTTTTAGCAGCCCTTACTTATTCTTGGTTCTTGCATGGGTTTCATTTCAAGTGATGAGAAATAGGAAGTTTATTTTGTAGAGAAGGAAAAGTTTCCCCTCTTCTTTTGTTTTGATTTTTTACAGACTTCAAGTTTCCTTTGACATAAACGTTCTTGCCCTGTAATATTCATATCATGCTCAAATACTGTTGGGAGAGAATGCACCAGAACTGGATTTAAGTTTTGATTGGAAATTTCAGTGATGCTTTGCCTGAAGGATGCAAACTAATGTTCTCATTTTAAGATAGAGAAGAAAAAATTGCAGGTCTGAAGATGTATGTATTAATGGCAAAAGTTACATGAAAATGGGTTCACCCGTATTAAAATTAAGCTACATAAACTCTTGCTAATTTGCACATGGCAATCACTAAGTAGGAGAAACATCCCTTTGTATTCTCTCAGATCCGTCAATGGAGTAATCATCTTTCATATAACCATTCAACTCCTGGCTACGCTTTCTTTTTGACCTACTCTTTGATACCTCCGCCTTTTCATCAACGAATGACAAGAACGTTTGAAGCCGTCTTGAACGTGAGTTGCTGCTGCTTGGGATACTACGATCAGGCTCTTCAGGGTAATAGCGGTTGAATTGTCTGACCATCTTACAGAAGTACAGAAGGAGGGCAAGAAAACATGCAATCCCACATATGAGGAATAGGCCCCAGAAGCTTTGTAACTGAAGTTGTTCAGAACCTGAATTGGAACCCTCAGAATTGCAGATTTCTTTTACTAGCCACTTCTCATGAATCTTTTGAAGTTCACCATTCTCAGACAACGTAAGAATGGCAGTTGACATGTCTATGGATAAAGGAGAATCTCTTGGGAAGGCCTAAAGGAATGTACAGATCAATAAAAGTGAGTTGGTCTCACAAAAGCAGAACAAATTGGTATGAAAATATCACTTTCTATAGGCTGCTCACACATGGTTGCAAAATAATCTAAGATACTTACAAATCCCCATCCATTTTTCGTGAACTCTTGACCTCGAATTGAGAAATCGCATCGGTTCGATAGAAAAAAGTCAACATAAGTTTTTTCATCAACCACTGCAGCCACTGTTCCATTAGCAAGAGCTTCAGCATATTCTTCCGGTGATCCAAGAGCAACAAGTCTGCTTTTAGCAATATTAAGCTCATCAATCATATAACTTTCGGCAAAAGACCCTACTTGGAATCCAACACGTTGATTGCTAGTTATCAAGGTATCAATTCCTTGGATGGGTGAGGATAACTGTTGTACTGTGAGAATGGATGTTAGACTTGCAGTATAGCTTGAGTTCACTATCAGGACTACAAAAAGCCAGATGATTAGGACTAGGCGACCAAGTGTGCTAACTGTATTTTCTCCTGAAATCAAGGATATATAGAGTTAGAATCACAGCTAGGTTAGTGACATTCCCAATAACGTGCTCTACTTAAATTGAAACATAACGTAACTTACTGTGAGCAAAAAACATGGTCGAGAAACTAAACCTGCAAGAAACCAGAGATGTCATAAAAAGGAGTCAAAAAGAGATGAGAACAGAACGCATGAGAAAATCTGGAAGAAACCAAGACAGAACTAAAAGTAAATGTGTGTTCCATCACTTAATACAACCTAAAATTGAGAAGATTAAACATTTCTGAACATGCCGTAATCCAGATATTGGTGATCTGATATGCTACAGAGGCTATAAATTTGTAAAGCTAAAAATGGATTTAGATAAGCAAAATCTAAGAGAACTGCTACTGCTTCATTTTGCAATAGTTATGTAATTTCACCTCATTTTACTCACCACAGGACAGTAACAAATTGCTTCCTTGGTGGGCCACGAAACTCATCATTGATTCTATGTTCAAGAATCCACACTACAGTTCCTACTACAAGGAAGAAAATGGCTGTGACAGCCCACATTAACGGAGTAAATGGCCGCAGAAATGCCCAAGCACTTGAATTCAGTTTCTTGACTGGAGCCACCACAACTAGCCCTGACTCTATATATGGCTGAGTGAAATCCACAGCCTTTGTCCGGTTTGTGATAATTGCAACGTCACCCACAACAGCATCAAAGGCCTGTAAGATCAAGTTAACAGGATTATTAGAACTGAACACGAAATATGTTGGTATCATTGTTTGTTTGAGTTAAATTGTACTCACGCCAGATATGATCTGATTTACAAGTCCATCATAGTTTGGATTCTTATGACCATCTCCAAAAGGAATGAAATTGTATGGAACTGCATAGGGAAGCAATTTTATGGCAGCTAAGAAAACATCTATGCAATATCCTTGAATACTACCATTGACTGTTGAAACAAGATTTTGATAACTAGCTCGGTTAGGAATTCCAACTCTTAATCGCCTTCCATTGTCAGGAAACACCCATCCGCGAGGTTTTGACATGTTTCCTCCAGGCCATACCACACTGTGCAGATGCTGACTTGAACTAGAACGGTTAGGTGGTTTCCCATAAAGCGTCTCTGGGGGCACAAGAGATAGTCCAGAATAGTTAGACCAGTATCCAATCATTGGAAACCCAGTCTTGATCACATTTATGATGTCAAAAGCAGGATATAAGATGGACCTGTCCTGATTAAATTGAAGATGCCCTGTAAGACCTGTCATGTTGGTCTTCAATATGTTGTCAAGAAGTTGTTTTCCTCCATCAAATATGCTCAGTGCTTCAAGATTTAGCATCCCCCCTCCCACACCATTTAATTTTGAATCGTTAGAAAAAGAAATGCTGTTGCCTTGATCTAAAAATAATCTCAAAGCACGAGCAATCATCCAAACAGTATCATATGCATATAAGCCATAAGGATTCAGCCCAATAGAACCATTGCTCAGATGGTCCCATCGAGACTCAAAATCCCTTTTCCTGTTTGAATCTGGTACATGCGGACGAAGTGTAAGAACTCCCTGGATTGAGTTAAAGGTATTTGGAGGGAGCATTTTATATGAATCTAGGACAGTAGACAACCAACTTGTGGCTATCCAAACAAACCCTTTGTCTATCATGCCAAGGCTCTGGGCCACTTCAAAAACCAGGAGACCTGTTTGTGAGTAAGTGTTCACAACAATTACTCGAGATTCCAACTTCAAAACCTTAACTAATGCATTTTGAATATCATTTGCTTTAGGGTCTGGTGGAAGTACCACTTTATAAGAAATTCTGCAGCGTCTCGCTGCAAGTTGATCACCTAATGTTGTCATACCATTTCGAGCCTGATCATCATCACTGAAAAGTGCAATAACCTCTGCCCAACCAAAATAACTAATCATCTCTGCGATGGCAGTCATTTGGAAAAGATCATTTGGAGCTGTTTGAATGAAATAGGGGTATTGGAGAGGAGATAGGGTGGGGTCTAAAGCTGTAAATGACAGTAGAGGGACATGGAGCTCATTTGCTAAGTGTGAAATTACATGCGCCATTACAGAACTTTGTGGACCGATAATGGCCACAGTATCCGTCTCCATGAACTGCAAAGCTGAAACAAGTATGATATCTTGCTTTCAGTTACAAGAAAAACAGACTCTCTGCCAAAAAGGCACGGGACATGAAAGAAACAGAACAAGAATACCTCAAGTCAAATTACAGTATGAGTGAAAGAGACAAACCTCCCATGATGCCAAGAAATCCACTGAAGTTGGCGTCGTGCATGGATATGGCCAATTTCCTTCCCCCAAGAATACTGGGATCAGCATTTATATCGTCTTCAGCAGCCTTCATAGCAATTCTTGAGACTCTTCCATTAATAGTGTTGAAAACTGAAATAGCCCCAAGATTCAAAGTTTGGGGGCCTTGAGCTGCTAAAGAGAAGGGACTAATACAGAAAAGCAAGATCAACACTTCCCAGACAAGATTCATGGTGGTATCTATTTATGGATTTTCAAGCATCACAAATCACACAACCAATAAGTAATGCTCCTGAAAAACGAAAAAAACCAACAATAACATCAAAGTATGAGAAAAGTGGACTACCTATTCAGAACCCATTTCGAAGGCAAACAGAGTTAACTCAAAAAGGGGGGGAAAAAATGGAGAGCATCGAAAAGAAACTTTTAGTTTGCAACCAAGTGATTCGAAGAAAGAACACGATTACACAAAAAGAAGAAAGACCAAGAGCAGCAAATAGCATAAAATATACCTCCAGCCAAAGAAAAACAGAAAATAAAAATTCTGCTCACTAGATACATATCTATACATCCATACATGGCCAGAAAGCAAAGAACTTCAGATGATTTGAGGGCGTTATATTGAACAGAATACACTCACCTAAACGAATCAGTGACAGAAAATAAAACAAAAAGAAAGAAAGCTAATCAAGCTACCTTAAAGGGAAGAAAGAAAGATTCGGTAATACACAGAGAATCTTATGATAAAAAACGAAAAGAAACAAGGACTAGGCCTAAAAGAAAATTTAACAGAACAGAAAAATACTTACAAGACAAGAACTTTTTTCCCAAATACAGCAGCTTCCACTATTTTAAACTTGAAGGTAGAGAAGGGAAACAAATTGCTAAGTTGGGTTTCCCCCCAAAGCAATGTGAAGCGCATTTAGAACCTGAAACCACTGACTTTTTTTTTTGCCTTTTTTTTTGGTGTGGTTCTCACTCTTCAACAACGACACTAATGAGATAAAGAACAGAATCGAACAAAAAAGGCGTGAGTACTAGCATTACCCGGGGGCGGGGAGAGCTGCAATAAGTAGACTAAAAGCCAAAAACTTTTAATGGATACTCGTGACGTGTGCGGGTAAAGCTCTGTTCCTGTGATGGGGATAGTAATGGCTGGTGTTGACTACTTATATATATGTATAGTTATGCATATTATACATGTGTATTTATCTACGTTTGGCTTCAAACAGTAAAGGAACCTAGACAACAGGTTGATAACATGTCTCCGACATTCTATTGTGCAGTTTCACGTCTGGAGAATAATAATAAATTAATAATCATAATAATAAAAGCTGACAAAAGTAAAGTTGAAAGAATATAAATATACATATTATTGGAAACTGTTTCACCTTAACTTTGAACTAAAAAAGGTGGAACGCGCAATTGAGAGGTAAATCACAGTCTGATCCTAGTCAATTTTTCGGAAAAGCGACCCAATGTTCAGTGCGCACAAGAAGTCACCACATTGGATAAACTCGCACACTACTGCTGCCGAGATTCAAACCCGAAACCTTAGACTCACTTTACTTCCCAATGACCACCTTAACTTGAGACAGCAGCAGGTAACTCTGAATGAGGTAGGTTACTTCCATTTAAATAAGACTCCAATTAAAGTGCAAGAACATGTTAAAACTTGAAACCGTTCCTTAAATCAAATTCATTACAATGTAAAGTGAAAACATTCCTTAAATTAAATTACATTGTAATACGAAATTTACAATTTTTTTCATTTTAAATTCTGGATATGAGAGCGTTTGAGGATGAGTAGCAAGACTTGAAGCAACTGGGCCAGACAAATTGATTATAAAGCAATGCCAGAAGCAGAAAGATCCGTATGTAAGTAATATTCCCAAAGGATCTGATGCTATTCCTACTCAATAAACTGTTGTATGTGCGAGTGCTGTCCTTTTCCATCGTTATCATAACATATTCCCACTCTACAGTATATACTCCATTGGTCTAAGTGGATACTATTCCTTTGAGTGGTCTAAAACAAATTGAATTATTATACAGCACAAATCCACTTCAATCTAAAAATATCATCTCCAGATTCTCCACACACCAGCCAAATTCCTAAGCACTAGAAGAACAGTCATTGCTTTCCAGAATTTTCATCATTACCTTCACAAAATGTTGCCTAACATCACACTTTCCACTGAACAACATTCTCTCTGTTAAAACTCTTCAGAATATCACTGTCATAAATGGGATGGCAACAAATCCAAATAATGACAGTCGGAACAGACACTGGAACCACGCCCAGGTTGCGCGTCATTAGTCATTACACACCGAAAATAGTGTTACAGTTGCACCTCAGTATTACTATCCATCAGTACAAGAAAATTGGAAAAAAAAAAAAAAGATGAAGACAAAAGTACGGCTATCATCTAACTAAAGATTAATTAATTTTGTTTCATCTAAAGATTGTCTCTCCCTCCTTCCATCCATTTTCCCTGAATCATATAAACTCTTCTCTTTTTAACATAGAAACCTCATTAATGTTTACAAGACTATCTTCTATACCAAGAAATGCCTCAACCATTTTGACATTTTATATACTTGCATAAATGTTCAAGCATCCGCGATCCCAAGCTGCCTTAGAGATTCTGGACCAAAAAGAAATATACGCCTTGATGTTTGATGTCGAAAAACAACTACCCCCTTATATGCTGTCCTTGGTATTCCATCCTAGCAAAAGTTTAAAAAAAATATTAAAACAGAGGACATTCAATTTAGAAAAAGTAAGATGGGTTTAAGGGAAAACTAGCTCCAGGAAAGCATTATAGAGCATGTTCATGCACGTGATGGGGGTTTAACTACATGCATGCACACCTGTGAAGGTGCATATTCTAACATAAATGTGCAACATCCACATTTACGCCTTAGGTTTTTTATTACCGGTAAAAAGGTAGGATACGAACAAATTTTAATGCACCCAAATTGGTACAACGTATTCATGGATGAAAATCAATTCTCCAGATATCGCCGCATGTCCAATGGTCAATCATATAAAAAGTCCTGCAGGCAAATTCACTGAAATAATATGGACTCAAGTCTAATGCTTTCATGCTCTTATAGCATCTAGTTTGTAGTTCACTAGATTGTGATCCAATTAGAGAATCATGGGCACTGAATGAGGCAATATCTATATAATATCCATGTTTTGGATGACTAAAGAAGAAGCCAAACCCACCAAGCTGTCGAAGAGATATTTAGTTTAACAAAATGAATATCTGATAGTATAACAGGATGACTAAGGTCAGAGTCAACTACCTTCCATTCCCGGAAAATACCAAATTGACCTGCAATTCGTTCAAAGTCTGGCTGGTCTTTGTATTGAATTCGAACATCTCCTCCCGTATTGTAAGCCTTGAGAACAGCATCTTTACCGTGGATTGGTTTAGCCATTTTCACCATTTCAGCAAAATGCCCAGGGTATTCATCCTAAAATAAACACCAACTTATTGACAAAGTCAAGAAACACAGCACCTTCAACAGACTTGCAGTTTTTATTACCTTTGTCAAGTAACTCAAGTTCATTGATTTCCAGTCAACCTTTAAGAACAAAAGGCACAAGCAGAATAAAAAATTCAATAACATTAAGAGAGCTCAATTTAAAGAGAATAATATAGAATAGGATCTGGTATTACCTGAATGTCATTCAGCTTAATAGGCTCAAGGTATTGTTTGAAGAACTGCCCCAAACTAGAACCCTGTGATTAAATTCCAGTCATCACAGTGGGAGAAAGTAATCTTATTAATGTTACATATGAAGCCACTTTTTGCAGGAACCCTCAGTTTAGAGTAATCATTCGGTTTAGTTGTTAGTTCTATTTCAGGGAATAAAGAACTAGCGCAAAAGCTAATATGCCTAGGAGTGGGATCCGAGCATTTGTAGTTCTTGTCATTTCCAATCAATGGATTAGGTATATAAGCATGCAATAATGTTAGGGAACGACGTCTCTGATTAACCCGCAAAAAAATGGAAAAAGAAAAGCAACACAAAAGTCGAGAGTGAAGAAAAACATACATGCTCACCAAAATTATATGTTCTGCACACTTCTGGACGAATAAACTGACGACCTTTGTGATTTTCTTTTAACCTCAACCAGTCATCCCAGTAAGTGATGATTTTGTAAAGGAAATTGTTGAGAGCATAGCATTAAATCAATCTGACAAATCTAGCAAACAGAACTGTACACATCAAACCAAAAAGGATATGCTTTGGGCCACTTAGGGGATAGCTCATCCCATATAGATTTAGTCAGCATCCACCCAAGTCCAGGAAAAAAATCTGACCGATAAAGTGCATCTGCAGCAGAGGACATAAGTCAGCGAATAACAGGGCCGAAGGAACTCAGTTGTCTGTTTGAAATTGTCTTCAAAATCTTGTCACTATTTGCTGCCCAAGTTCCTTGCAACTTAAAATACATTATAACATCAAGTGCAGGAAGGTGGAGAAAGAGAAACTAAAAAAAAACATATCTGGAAAAATAGTCTAAGTGCAATGAAGATGTACTGAAATAGAACTGTAGCATGACTCAAATCATAAAAATGCCAAAATATCAAGCATGAGAGCTTTATTGTAATGGTTACAAAAATATTCATTCATAAATTGACTGCAAGCAAAAAAAAAAAAAATCCTTTTACAACATGACCATCATGTACAGATGCAGAGATACACAAAGGAAGTGACCAGAACTTTGGAAATAATAACGAATGGAAATCAACTCGGTGGAACTTACAAGGATCGTGCACAAATTGCTTTTGTCCATTGTCATTCCAGGATGAAACAGCCATAATGGAGCTACAAAAATGAAAGCAAATTGGTTCCAAATTTCAGAATTAACATAAAAAAAATTTATCAATGAGCCAAGTTGAAAATGCATTGAGCTTCGTGCAAAATACGTACTTATCCCTGTCAAGTAGAGCTGCTGCAGCCTCAAAGTAATCAAAAAAATCAGGGGCGATCTCCATATCATCTGCATTAGAAGCAGGACATCAGAAATAGCATCTTGAATAGTGAATGGGATATTCACTACAAGAAAATCCACCTTCAAGTATGATTATACGGTTGAAATTGTGCTTGTAGAACAATTTATCCATTGCCCATTTGTAATGCCCTACATAATGCAGTCACTTTAAGATGATCAACTTTGTAACAAGCATTGAAGAAGGAGAAAATATTCCCTACGTGCAATCTTGTAGTATGCAATCAACTCCCCCGGTCTCTCTGTTTGTACAGGTTCAGAATCCAAGTGCTGCAATTACAAGACAAATCCAGTGAATGCAAATTCTCAATTCAACCGTAAGTCGCTTTTATTCTTATCCCAAAAAATGATGGAATAAGATCCTCAGGAACAGAACCATTGAACTGAACAATGTGTGTAAAGTACATAGTGACGAACCAAGAAAACTTGAACAAATAAAGTCCACAAGTCTACAGACGAACTACCTGAATGTACATTAGCTGGTCATAGCTCATTGCCTTGCTTTTAACACCTGGGTGTGATCCATCCTGAAAGTAAAAATGGAAAAATCCATTAAGTTGCGGGGAAAACGAACCTAAATCCTAAATTTATTGCAATTATGATATGACTTTGGGGGAAAAGATGTGCATATTTTCTTAGAGAACTGAGGTAGAAAGGAAAGGACATGCCTGAGAAACAAAAAGGGGGAATTTTGAAGCAACAGAGCTTTGATACCTGTAAATCAATTAATCTGAATTGCTAAATACGTAAATATGAGTTAAATACAGTAAGAACTAACACAAAACTCTGAAACATACTTTAAAATCGAGTTGATGGTCCTCTCTAAGTAATCAGCACGATTGCATGCCATGATCACAACTGCTGCCACTGGGGTCTGTAAGATGGATCACAACTATGACAAAAATAGCAGAAAGCTATAGTTGCCGATAGAGAAACAAAGCTAAGAAGACCCCCCCTGAATAACTAACTATACCTGTACATTTTCAACCAACTTCTGAATGGCCTTTCCTGAAAGATCGTGAAAGAGAATTGCTAAGCCTATAGAGATATATGTGGAAAGCAATACGAGAACCAAAAAAAAAAAAAAGAGGAAGATAGCTAACTTGAAACTAAGAGAAAAAGAACATTATACGAATGAAAGCCTCATCTCCCTCAAATTACCAAAAATTATAATCACAATCACAATCACACGAGACAAAAATTAGTGAGGAGTGAAAACTAAAAGAAAAAGAAAAGATACATACTTTCAAGACGTTGAAGACGAGACCTGAGCTGGGAGCACTCTTCATTTCGAAGTTTCGTCTCCTCTAAAACTCAACAAAATAGGGTAAAGTTTAGTTTAATGCTCTGCTGAACAAGAGAAAGAAAGAAATAAAGGGTGGGTGTGACCCCGACCTTCAAGGGCGAGGATACGTCCCTGCTGGGCACTGATTTGATCGATGAGCAATCGGAGTTGACTTGAGCAATGGTTCTCAGATTCAACCTGCCCAAAACAAGCAATAGAGAAGAGATCATTATTCAAGTTGAAGAATTAAGAAAAAAAAAAAGAAGAGTTGACTGGACAGGACATACAGCAGAAGCAAGACGATCGGCGTACTGAGATTGAGTAGCGAAAAGCCGCATCTGAAATTCAAAGCACAGAGAAAGAAACATACATCGATACATACATAGCATAAGAAATCATGGAGCAGACTGTGAATTTGAGAGGAAAGAAGAAGGAAATAAAGAAAGAAACCTGGATGTAGATGAAAACAAGTGCCGCAGGTAAGAGAAGGAATCTGAAATCGCAACCCAATTTCATCCCCATTCTTTCTTCTTCTTCTTCCTCTACTCTGAGAAGTTAACGACGCTCTTATGTTTCTTACAGAAAAAGCGACGTCGTTTCCTTATACGTGAGGATCACGCTACGTCGTCTCTTCATCTGACGTAAGTAAACATGCGGTGTCGTTTTACTTTGATATGAAAATAGCTAATTTGTCTCCACTTTTTGTAAAAAATTAATATCCTGCTAAGGCGTCGTCGTCTTCTTCTTCTTCGATCAAGCTCCTCCTGAAAGTTTCAGAAGAAGAAGAAGAAAATGGGATTTGAATCCAAAACGATACAACAATCACTGTCTTCGTCCTCTAAGGCGCTTCCACCTCCACCATCGCCACCACTAAGAGATGACACGGACACGCACACGAACACGAACACGAACACGGAAACGGAAACGGAAACTCCTCTTTTGGGAAATTCTTCACCGAATCCCCTCTCCTCCCAATCCAAGACCTTCGCCAACTTCTTCATTGCCATTGTTGGCGCCGGCGTCCTCGGTCTCCCTTACTCGTTCAAGCGCACCGGATGGTTCATGGGCCTGCTCATTCTCTTCTCCGTCTCCTTCTTGTCTCTCTACTCTATGATGCTCTTGGTCTACACCCGTCGCAAGCTCCACCTCCGCTCCTTTAAAACCATTCATTCCTTCGGCGATCTCGGCTTCGCCGTTTGTGGCTCTTTCGGTAGATTCCTCGTCGACGTCTTGGTTGTCTTGTCTCAAGCTGGTTTTTGCGTGGGCTATCTCATTTTCATCGCCGATACTCTCTCCGATATTTTCAATCATTCTTCTTCTTCATCTTTCTCCCTTTTCTCTCCTAAAACCTTCTACATTTCGGGTTGCTTCCCCTTTCAGCTGGGCTTGAATTCTATTCGCTCCTTGACCCAATTGGCTCCTCTGAGCATATTCGCTGACGTCGTCGATCTTGCTGCTATGGCTGTTGTGCTTGTTGATGACGTCTCGTTAATCTTCAAGAACAGGCCCCAAGTCAGGGCCTTTGGCAGCTTATCCACCTTCTTCTACGGAATGGGTGTGGCCGTTTATGCGTTTGAAGGTATCGGTATGGTTTTGCCCATCGAGTCTGAGATGAAGGACAAGCATAAGTTTGCGGGAACCTTAGCTTCCACAATGCTCTTCATAACTTTCATGTATGGAGGCTTCGGAGCATTGGGTTACTTGGCATTTGGGGAACAAACTCGAGATATCATCACTGCTAATCTGGGTCCAGGCCTAGTCACCACTTTGGTTCAGTTAGCTCTTTGTGCCAATCTCTTCTTCACATTCCCATTGATGATGAACCCCGTTTACGAGATTGTGGAGAGAAGGTTTTGGGGTGGCAGCTACTGTGTGTGGCTAAGATGGTTATCGGTTTTGGTAGTGAGTTTGGTGGGTTTGTTGGTCCCAAATTTTGCAGATTTCTTATCTCTGGTGGGAAGCAGTGTGTGTTGTGGACTGGGGTTTGTTCTGCCAGCTTTTTTCCACATTCTCACCTTCAAGGAAGAGATGGGTTGGATGCTCTGGTCTTCTGATGTTGGTATTGTAGCTTTAGGTCTTGTTCTTGCTGTTTCAGGAACTTGGAATGCACTCCTGGAGATTTTCTCAGTGGAGGTATAGTTTGTTCCGAGGTCGAACACACCAATTTTGAATAGCTGTTGTTTCTTTTGTACCGTTTGATTTCTTCATTCTTTCTTTCATTGATTGGCGGGTGATTACCTGCACTGTAACCAACATTGTATCATTGAAGAATTTTTCAATGACATATCAGGTAGATTTCTCACTTACATTTTATGCTCTTTACTGTTCCACTTTTTGCATCAAGCAATACGTGGAGTAACTCCCAATATAGCAGTAAACGAAAGACGTGTAGCCATAGGTGGATAGACTTATCAAATTCCTTAAGATTCACACCAGGAAAAGCAACCGGTCGTCACCTTCCAATTGCTACTATTGAGACAAGAAGTCCAAATATTCTTCTTTTTCTGGTATATGTATGTATATGAGATGTATACAATATCAGATAGAGTCATGTTTTATATTTCATGGAAGAAACGGAAGGCAGAATCAACAGTCCAGAAGGCAGAATCCATGTCGATTGTTGGGAAGATTTCTTGATCGGAACAAGAAGTGGGGTCAAGGACCGTACGGAACAGGAGACGGTGATGGGTACATAGGACAGGTCATGAAGGATAAGAAAGGCAGGAGCTTTACAAAGTAAGCTTTAATTTGTATGGGAAGAGAGGCAGTAAGTTCTTGGTGCAGTGGATATGGAGTCTTGTTCTCAAGGCCTGCGCTGGTCCTAATACCATGGACTGAAAGAAGGGATCAAAAAGATTAGATATTTGGACTGCTAAGTCAGATTCTATGCTCTTGAATCTTTATTTTCTTTCAGTAATATGGTGGAAAACACTTTAGATATATAAAGCAGATAGTGGAGAATGTTGTGTGGATTCATTCTACGATATAAAAAGAAACAATATTATTTATTGACTGCATTCCAGGATGCTTGAAACACGAAAACACGAAAATCTTCACACTTCATCTCAAGTGTTAAAGATGAGTGAGATTGAGAAAAACCAAACTTTATCATCTTCATCTGTTCGACTGTTCAGGACTTCATTATAGAACAAGAGGGCACTTATTCTAACAGAGGTGACTGGATCAATACAATTTCTCCGCTGCACTTCATGTTCTCTGTTTGGAATGTCACTGAAGTCTCTTTCCACTGTTCCTCTACAAGATACTTTTGATAAAACACGACCTCTCCATTCAACTTCACCGACAGAACAGAAGTACTTGTGGTTCCATACCTCCCCTACAGTATCGAATAGATTTGTAAGATGTTAACATCAGCCAAAGGGAAGAACTTGAAGAATGCACAGAGAAGATAGGACTGTACAAGGGGGGTATCTGTATCAACGAAGATGGAACTTGCTGGGATTTCCCTCTCAACAGGATAAATATGAGGTAGCAAGTTCTCTTCGTCTTTAACTGTATTTGTCATGAGGGTTTCAACCATCTCTTTCAGGGGAAGTTCTGCTTCACCATGTTCATCCAATTGACATTTGAAACTATGGCCTAATCGCTCACTCTGGAGAAAAAAGAATCCACTCTTACTTATTCACGATCTTCATTTGCCAACTTATAAACAATTACTGATTACCTTCGGCCATGGAGAGTCTAGGCTAGCATTTGATAGAACATGCATCCCAGGAGAGACTTCCTTGACAAGAGGGCAGTTTGAGTTTGGCCTATTCGTTATGTAAACCATGGATCTGGAGCATATGTCAACCAATACGAGGTTAAATCCGTTGTATTGATTCACGTCTTTCACAAGATCTTCTGCGAATTCCTTGGGCTCCTTGTTGCTCTGCAAGCATATGCTTACATTAGGTCAAAGTGTTCCAAACTAAAAAGGACTTTTCTGAAAGAAGATTTGGGCGAAATAGAGGATATCCCGATCAGAAGAGAGCACGGGGAAGTTCTGTATCGTGATTGTCTATCTACTATGTTTACAGCAAACATACCAGAAATCTTGGGATATATTCAGAAGTTTAAGATCAATGACACTTCTTCCTGTACTGACAAGTCAAAAAAGCAGCATGTTCAACTGGTTTACTGTTATCTGCAGGCACTTCTGCATCGCCTTTCTGGAATTATACGCTATTTACAACATCTTGTTCGATTGGTGGGTTTAATTTGGCCAAACAGGTTCTTCCTCAAGAATTATGATGATAGGAACTGAGAACGGTCATTACCTGCAAGAATCGAACAGGAAGGTCTCCCCTGGTCTTAGCAAGCGGGATCTTGTTGACTTCTCGGAAATTGGTGATGAAAGCAATCTTACCGCTTCTATCACAAGCCAACCAAGTGCCGCCTGCATCCTCATCTTTCCCACCCAGAATCTGCCCATCTTCTCCCCACCAAGCGAGAGGCTTTGTTGGCCTTCAAAGAATGACCCAAACATGAAGAACCAATCAATCAATCGCTATTATAGAACTTACTGCTACTACTACAACTACTAGTAGATGAAATGCTATTTAATGAACAAACAGATGGTACCGGCTATGGAATTCGTCCCTGTTGAGGAATAGCAGGAAAGAGTAAAGAGGGTGAGCTTGCCATAGAAACACTCCAATGCACATGATCTTCTCTTCTCGTTATGTTAGCATTATCATCCAATTGCTTTTGAAATTATTTAAAAGCAAGTTCCTTGACATGTGATGGCGCATCATCGTATACTCTCCCCTACGGCTCTACGAAAGAGAGTGAGCCCAAATGACATCAAAGCCCAGTCGTTATTGATGTGCTATTTGGAATATACAGAACATATCACAAGATTGCGAGTCAAGGTGGCACTGGGTTAGTAGTTCCAGCCCAAGTCGAGCCGTGCTACAGTTTAATTTGAAAAAGATTAAAACTTTTAGTTTGAAAGAAAAATTTAAAAAAAATTAGTATCTCCAGATAACTTGATGTAAAGAAAAATAATACAAAATATTTATCAATATTTTAAAATCAATATATAATAAATAAAAAGTAAAATTTATAAAAGTAATTAAAAATAAAATATTTTATTGAATAAAAATACACCAGCATTTATTATTATATAATGAACTAATAATAAATAAATATGAGTTTAATATAAAACTTAAAATAACAATTAAATTAAAATTATATTTTGAAGCATCTCAAATTACAAATTTATTGGAGTTTTAATCTAAACATTTCATACTTGTGCAAATCTTATTTATTTTTTGAATTGAGAAATATCATTCTTAGTTGTAATATTATTGTAATTAATTAAATAAGATTAATTACAATATAATTAATTAATTATAATTTCTCTTTTTAGCAATTAAATATAATTAATTAAAATTTGATGTAAAATAAATTTTTAGCAAACTTTTATTTTTCAATATTTTAAACAAATCAACCACTATCAGTGATAATGATAATCATTCCTTTGTTTTAAACGACTATCATATTTATAATGATTATATTCATTTTTATTTATCACTATATTCATTCATATTTTTATTGTCATTATCCTATTTGAACCAACCGCCTCTTAAGTTTGAGTTGAGGGGCTCGAACAGGTGTGAGACATACATCTCAAGTTTGAATTTGAGCAGTGGATGAGGTCGAGTTTGAGTCAGGGAAAATAAGTGTATAAGCCCGAGTTCAACACGAGTCTAATTAGGGTTGGGATAAGTTCGAATTTTTTAATTTTAAATAATTATTTTTAAAATTATTTCATTTAATTTAAAACTAAATTAATATAAAGATTGTGAGATTTATCCAAGTCAAACTTAAAAACTTGAGCTCGAGATCAATTCAAAGCTAAAAATTAAAAAAAAAAATCTTGAATTTAGCTCAAAACTCGACCAAATAAAATCTTGAGTTTAGCTCAAAATTCGATTAAATTAAGTCAAATTTGTTTTCTTAGAGTAAAATCAGGTCAAGTCAAATTAAATATCAGGTTTGACTGTCCCATCCAAATGCGAGCAAGAAAAATAAGGTAGTTTGAGCTTAGTTAGGCTAATCTTAATTACTCAAATAAAATTTATTTTGATCGAAATTTGAGTAGAGTTCAAATTTTTTAAAAAATAATATTTAAATTGATTTCAAATTTTACGATTCAACTTAATCCGAAAATGAATTTAATTGATTAATTAAAGCAATATTATTTATACTAAGATTAACAAAAAATTTGACTCTAATCGATTAATCAAAAGAATGTTATTTTCGCTAAGTTTAACAAAATGACTTTTACTCGATAGATGAAACACACTGGATTCGAATTTTACTAAATTAACTAATTTCAATAATTAAAACAATATCATTTTACTAAGTATAACAAAATAATATAAATAAAAGGAATTTTAAGCTCGAGAGAAATATGTTAACATTCCCAATGCATAAAGCTTCTTGGTTTGTGATTATCTGAAAAATATTATAATGTACGCACTCGTGACTTTATGATTACAAAGAAACAATTTTACCATATGCTCCAAAGTTTACCCTCAAAATGCACCTAAGGATGTAAATAAGGATGAAGTTGATGCTCAAATTCAATGGGTTTAGCATGACTTAGACCAAATTTTTGAGTTAGATTCAGGCTTTGTTTAAAATTTTGAGTTTCAAATTGAGCTCAAACTCAAATTGTTGAATCAGAGGTCAACTCTGATCTTGATGTTTTGTAGGTGCTGGGCAAATAAAAAAAGTTTCTTTTTTTTCTTTTCTTTATGATAATTAAGAGTGAGCCCTTATAAAAAACAAATGAAGTAAAATATGGACTTTTTTGTTGCTCTTTATGAAGATCAAGACTTTCATAAAAAAACAAAATAAAATAAAATAAAATAGGACCATTTTTTGTTTAATCAAGCCTAATGTATAAGGCTTCCTGCTCTATGAGAGTCCGGAGAAGATCATCAATATATGCTGCCTTTTTCTTATATTTTGTTCAAAAAAATTATTTTTCTGATTCAAACCTGTAATCTTTTGAGTCACAAAGAAACAATTTTTGCCAATTGCTCCAAAGATCTCATTTGATCTTTTTAAAAAATTTGAACCATAAGAAGGTTTTCAAATTGCAAATTTGAGACTTTATAAATAAAAGTTAATGTTAATACAACTCAATTGTTTGTTTATTTGTTAGTTATTTGCAATAGATGTGTTGATTCAACACAAATTTAGTGAATATAGCTCTAAAAATTTAATAACCAAAACTACATTATTTTGATATGACTCTGCTTAACTCCTACCAACCCTAATTTTATTTAGAAATGTTAATTTTAACTCGACTCGTCTCAACCTGATTTTGGCCCAAATTGATATAGCCACAGGTTAAAATTGGGATGAGCTCAACAGTTATTTAAAAAACGAAGTCGTTTTTTAAATAATTGTTGAGCTCATCCCAATTTTAACCTGTGGCCATATCAATTCGTTTTTTAGATTAAAAAAAAGATAGGTTAGGTTGTGGGCTACAAGTCGAGTTACGATCTAACTTATTCTTTGAATTATTAGTTTGACAAATTTTATATTAAAAAATGCATATTTATGAATTAATATGTACGTTCAATAATTTATTAGAAGTAATTAAAATTAATGAATACAATTCACTCGTATAAATACGGATTCAGAAGAAAAAAATTCAGCGGCGGCAAAATATTTAAAGTACTTTTATATTACTGAATTTTTTTGAGTGAGAATAAAATATTTAAAGTATTCTTATATTACTGAATTAAATTAATGGAAGATAAAATTTAAAAAAATTTAAAATAATAATATTTTTATATGAAATTTTTTAAGAATCCCTGATAACCACTATATTATATGCACCTAAGGATGTGAATAAGGATGAAGTTGATGCTCAAATTTAATGGGTTCAGTATGACTTAGACCAAATTTTTGAGTTAGATTCAAGCTTTGTTTTAAATTTTGAGTTTCAAATTGAGCTCAAACTCAAATTGTTGAATCTGAGGTCAACGCTGGTCTTGATGTTTTGTAGGTGCTGGGCAAATAAAAAAAGTTTCTTTTTTTTTATTTTCTTTATGATAATTAAGAGTGAGCCCTTATAAAAAACAAATGAAGTAAAATATGGACTTTTTTGTTGTTCTTTATGAAGATCAAGACTTTCATAAAAAACAAAATAAAATAAAATAAAATAGGACCATTTTTATTGTAACACCCAAATACCCCCTGGGAGGATATGTGGATGTCACCCAAGACAGTACAATCAAATCAGACTAGTGCACACACAACATCTCAAACAGTGCTTCCAATACATCACATCATACTGTCAGAAACAGAAATTCAAAGTTATTACAGG
>JANZLC010000201.1:37063754-37092332 GCA_026413385.1 Erythroxylum gracilipes | reverse complement strand
ATTACTATATTTTAATTAATGAATGAATTATATTTTAATTAATTCTATTGTAATTAATTATAATGTACTTAATTAATAATATTATTATTTTAATTAATTATATTTTAATTAATTAATATTAAAAATATTTTTAAAAATTTAGTTTCTACTAAGGAATGAGTTTCATTCCTCTACTAAATGGGGGTACGGAGGATTCTCCTAAAGTAGGATATCAAACCATTACCCCTATAATCATAATCAACAACCAACTACTAACTTTTCATTCCATACCCATTAATCCCTTCTCAAACCCATCAACCAAACACCTCCTCATTTTTTATGAGGCTGGCCCTGAGCAGGTATCCTGCCTGCCCTTGCCCAAGGCCAGCTCTGCCTGAGACTTGGATATGTCAAATATAAATGACATTATTTTAAATAAATTTACGCTACTTTAAAATTTTTATAAAAAGTTAAAATAGTTAATTTAACTTGGGTTTGATCTAATTTCGAATCGCTCAAAATTGATCAGAATTAAAAGCAAATCTTGAGTCTCAAACCAAGTCTAAATCTGTATAAAAATTTTCTAGCTTGACCCGAACCGGATTAGTACCGTCATTACATGTGAATGCTAGAATTAAGAACAATAGAACATATTGGACTGTACTGGGAATGTAACATTAGATACAATAGTTTAATAATAATAAATTAAGTGGATGTTTCAAAAGCTTCCTCCTCTTCTTCAGACGACTTTTCTCTTAAACTGATTTGAATTCAAACATTATATTTTTCAAGGTGTTTTTTATAATTTATATAAATACAACCCACGGGACACGGTAAACGCATAGTCGAATATGTAAAGAGTGGCTTCAAATTATGGATCATTCCTAGTAGGGTTCTTAGTTATTTCATGAAATCTGAAAAGTCTGAAGAGTACCTTTTTTACTCTTCCAGATTTTCAGGCAAGTTTTCAGTAAATTTAGAGACAAATTTTATTAACATTTTTTAAGGATTGCTTTTGGCTTAATCATTGTAGGGTTTTTTTTTTTTATAACTCAGTTTCGAGCTTAGCCTGACTATCTTGGGACTTATGAGCCACCTACTTAGACTCATGGATAGATAAATTCGAGTCTAATCCTAAATAGTATCAGAGGTACCTGCTTCAAAAGATGGGCCATTACCAGGAGGACTACATCACCTTACACAAAGGTTGCTTCTTCCAAAGCTCGAACCCACAATTTTATACAATCCTCTCCCCTTTTCTACTACTAGGCTATCCCGTGAGGTGTCATTTCAATTCCACAATTTGTGTATCGGTTGGAGCATCTTGTTCTCGTTATGATTTTTTAATCTTATACTACTTAATTTAATCTATATATTTATATAGACCTTACATAAATGTATGAATAAAATTTAATAAAACAAAGAACTAATTAATTAGAAGAGAGATCTAATCCTCCCACCTATTTTGTTGAATGTTGTACCGGAGGTCACTTCAGTCACGCCACAAATTCATTCGGTGGATGGCATGTCATCAAATCTAAAGTAAGACTTAAAACTAATCGGATGTAGACCTCAAATGTTGATGTATATGTTATCTAAAAACCCACATTCTTTTGAAAAGATTAAAAAAAACCTATATTTTAAGTAACCTTAAAATTAAAAAGTTCATAAAATAAATTTTGTATATAATTTTTTTATGCATATGCCTAAAGAATTGTAATATCAACTTTATTTTACGAGAGTAATGATCGATTAAATATCAAAATTAACGTAATTAATACATAAGGTTCTTAATTTTGTGGAGAAATTATTTATTTATTAAATAATTTATAAAATTAACTTATGTAACGAACAGAAAGTGGAAAGAATTTTTTAAGTAATTAAAGATAAAATTGTATATAATTAAACACTTTTTAAATTTTATTTTTATAAAGTGTGTTATTGTACGGAACGAAAGATAACAATCGGACTTAACAATGATGGTCGTTGAGATTAAGGACCCATTATGTGTCAAAAGTCAAAAAGCAGGACTTGGTGAAGCCTCATATCCTTAGCCCTTCTCAAGAGATATTCTCTTTATGGTTATACATATTTATAATAATAAAGTTATTTATAAAAATTATCTTATTATCTTGTTATATAAAAATTAAGTAAATATCAAGATATTTGTTTGTCAATCCTTTTATAATAAAATATTTATAAGGACAAAATGAATTATGATTTCTTGAATATAATTCAAAATTTTAATATTTAAATGAGATAATTAATTAAAATTAGTTTCAAAATTTAAATTGTTAAAATTAAATTTCCAATTTTGGACCAATTTTTAGTGATAAAGTTTAAAATGACAAAAATGAAATAGATTGAAATTTTTTATTAACTTAGGAAAAACTTATTTAATTAAAGATTGATTAAAAAATTATATTAATATTAATATTAATTTTTATTAGATTAAATAAAATAATATTATTTTAATTTTAGTTCATTAGATCATATTGGTATAAAATTAATTTAAATTACTATCAAAATAATTTTTATTTATTATCTTTCAATTGTAAATAGATTTTTTTTTATTAACCCACAAGGTGTCCCAATTATAAGAGGGTACCTTTAAATTATCCACTTCTAAATTAATTTTTGCTTGCACTAGATCAATCAGTAAAAAATAAAGTGTTGGTTAAATAAATTTTTCTTTTAAATAGATTATTTTAATAAATAGAAGAAGTCAAGACAATTGGGGGAGTGTATTTCTTTGAATTCTTCTTCGTAATTGACTGACAAAAACAAATACATTTTTCCTTAACACGTCAGTTGACTTAACAACACCAGTACCCGCCAAAAGTACCATTCCTGTCCTCTTTTTCTATCAAAGACCCGGTCTTTTCACTCAATTCATTAACATCTCGATGCAGAGAGTCACCCTAACCGAGCTTGCTCGAAGCCCATTTCATAAACTTTTTCTTTTTAAACGCTTTACTATCACTTTCTGATTATTCACTTTCTGGGTTGGCGGTTGACCAAGTAGGAAATTGAAGGAAATAAATAGCAGCCAGTTGATGATTCTGATTTCAGTTGATTTCTCATCATCGTCCTCTTTGAATCATTGAAAATTTGGATAACGGAATCACTATTAAGCTGTCTGCATAAGCTCCTTGAGATGGGGAACTGTTGGGGTTCTTCTGCTCATCCTCCTACTTCTACAGCATCCTCTAACTACCATCTCTCTTCAGGTATACTTCACTCACTACCCACGGAACTTGGCTTTCGAACAAGCTCAAGCGTGTTATTTATTCAGTTTTTGTGATCTGGGTTTTGTTTTTCTTTGATGATCGAAGACTTTTTGTCTGAAAGTTTTGACTTTTGAGAAGCTGGTAGCCAAGAAACTATGAAGCCTTTTTCTCTCAATAATTTTATCTTCCACGACAATGGATTTCATCTGGGTTTTCTATTTGTTAATTTTCGACGAGATCCATTTGAATTTAACCCCAAATTTATATGTACTGCTCATCCATATGAGAAAATCTTTGCTTTTGTTGACTTGGGTTGATGTTATGATCTCGATTATGGATATATCTAACTTCAGTTCTATTATTGCAGCAGGAATGTCTCAGACGACCAGCAATACAATTTCTTCTGGGACTGCCAACACGACATCTTCCAGCATTTCTGTCAACAGTCAATTTTCAGGTGGAAACAGTGTTGAGGCCTATCCGAATGGGCAAATCTTGCCCGCACCCAACTTGAGAGTATTCTCGTTTGCGGAACTCAAGTCTGCTACCAAGAATTTCAGACCTGATACAGTTCTTGGTGAGGGAGGATTCGGAAAAGTTTTCAAAGGTTGGCTTGATGAGAAGGGCCCTGGGAAGAGTGGAAGTGGTACTGTAATTGCTGTCAAGAAATTGAACAGTGAGAGCCTGCAAGGTTTTGAGGAGTGGCAGGTAATTTACCTACTGGTAGATGAATGAACGTGGTAAGAATTTAAAAGATTTTGAGATATTAAGCAGCACTAAAACACTGGAGACAGTTGAATCTCAACTACAATTGAATGAAACTGGAGTTTTCTATCCTTGAAACACAGGTTAGGCAAGGAAGTTCTTGGACAAGGGTGTCGTAATGTGTGAACATTCTTATCTTAAACAATTTCCTGCATTATCGTTCATGTCCATAGTCTCAAGGTTGTTCTGCTTGTTATTTTGATGCACTGCAGAGGTGATACATGCATCTTTGCATGTACACACGTAGTGATGTTGGAAATTTTTCTATAGCTAGTTGTCAACTATTCATATTCTTCCATTTATAGCAACTTCAGTTCTAATTTTTTGGTTTGCTGCTGCAGTCGGAGGTTAATTTCTTGGGAAGACTTTATCATCCTAACCTCGTCAGGCTACTAGGGTATTGTTGGGAGGAGAGGGAGCTTCTCCTTGTCTATGAATTTATGCAAAGAGGAAGTTTGGAGAACCATCTATTTGGAAGTAAGGGCTATGATATTTTGATAAAATGTTACTTTCGTTCTTTTGTTTCTGGCTATACCTTTATTTGTGGAATGAATAATTTCATTAAATGTTGCTTCTGTTTTGTCGTTTCCAGCTTCTTATGTGCTTATGTGTGTCTGATAACACGCCCATACACTTTTGTTTGTGATGTCTACATGATTACATGTACAAGTATATACATGTAGGTTTTTTAACTTGCGATTTTTTGTAATGGGTTCAGGAGGCTCAGCTGTTCAACCGCTTTCATGGGACACACGCCTTAAGATCGCTATAGGGGCAGCAAAGGGACTGGAATTCTTGCATACGTCTGACAAGCAAGTCATCTACCGCGATTTCAAAGCATCGAATATTCTGCTTGATGGGGTAAGTTTTTGTCAATGACCTGCCAAGATCTCTGCATCAGGATTACTTTCATGTACAGCTTTTCATTCAGATATGCCTTCGTTTTTCTCTTCTTTCATCTTTCGAGTATTATAACTCATGCTTCCATAGATGCTGTGAGGATTGGTATTTGTACGGTGCTTCTGTTTTGGATGATGAGCTTCATGACATGTTGTGGTTTGTTCATACTAATGGTTTGCTTTTGTTATGTAGTCTTATACAGCCAAAATATCAGATTTTGGTTTGGCGAAATTGGGCCCCTCGGCTAGCCGGTCACACGTAACAACAAGGATAATAGGTACCTATGGTTATGCAGCGCCTGAGTATGTTGCAACAGGTAAACAATTTGGTCCAATAGATCAGATATAACGGAGGCTGTTTAAAATCTTTGGTATGAGATCTAACATTTTGATGATAAAACCAGGGCACTTGTATGTAAAAAGCGATGTCTATGGTTTTGGGGTTGTCTTGGTTGAGATTTTGACTGGTTTGCGGGCACTTGATACAAACCGTCCGAGTGCAAGACAGAATTTAGTAGACTGGATCAAGCCATTCTTACATGACAAGAGAAAATTGAAGAGTATAATGGACTCCAGATTGGAGGGAAGATATCCTTCAAAGGCAGCATTTCGAATAGCACAGCTTGCTTCAACCTGCCTTGAATCGGAGCCAAAGCACCGGCCACCGATGAAAGATGTTGTCGAAACATTGGAGCGGATAGCATCGAGCAATGAGAGGCAACCGGAGCTTAGAGCTCGTGCAAAAAACCGGACTGCAACTCAGCTGCGACATGGGCAAGGCCAACAACAACCTTTGCAATCTCGTTCCCCACTTCATCCAAGGCAGGATGGGAGTCGAGTCCATCAACATCCTCCACGGGTAAGATAAACCTAAAAGGAGAAAGCAGTGATCAGCCCTGCCCCTTCCCTCATGAATCCATGTACTGAGGATGGAAAGGGCTTTGCATTTTGCTTGCTCAGGATCTGTAATTAGGCGTAGTAGGTAAGAGGACGTTGCTTGTATTGTTATAAAAAGTGAATTCATTTGTTATTGAATCTGGAAACCTTCCCATTATGTGCTCCAAAGTCTTTACAGAGTTGGAGATAAAGACCCCATCTCTTACTTGCCCTTTGGATGATGAATGTATGGAAACAGCAATGGAAGTGATTGGGAAATTTACAGTAATGGAATTTCAGATACAAATCTACAAGAACTAATTATAATTTATATGAAAGAATTCAAAAGCAGAAGCAAGTTCAGATTTTTCTTTTTTGATAATGGTGGGACTCGTCGTTAACTTTCGGGCTATTTGATAAGCTAATGCTTCATAGTTAATTGACAAACTCGATTTAAGCGATAGGATTCAAGGGTATGTTCACTTTCACTCAATCAATGAGTCAATAGCTCATGATTGAGGTTTTGATTCAAATTAGCACTTCTTGGTCTCACACCATGCTTCTACTTTTAATCAGCTATCCAAGTTGCAACTCTTTCTATCAATTGTCTGGGAACATGTAAATTAGGTATCTTAAATTAAGTAACTTAATTAGTTAACGATTTGTAATCAAGTGACGAATTCGATTTAAATGGAGTTTTCATACTCCAACTATTCTCCATCGTTGTCACTCTATTCTATAATCTTTTGAGTCAGGAGTAAGGTTGACACAATAAATTAAGTATGAATTGATTAAATTTTATGGTATGTTTGGATGTGGGTGGAAGGATGGAAGGGAATGAAATAGAATGACCCAAATGAGTCAGGCCATTATTTGGGAATCTATTTTGAAACATGATGGAATGACAATTAATGACTTTGGAAGCCATCCTTTGCCATCCAAAATCCAATATTTTGTGACCTCCTAAATTGGGAGGTCAGGGATGGAACGACATGGTTTGCCTTCCAAATCCTAATTTAATGACAAAAATATCCTCAAAAATTAATGAAATTACAACCCCAGTCCAGCAAATACCTACGCGGCTATATGTTACTATGTCCATTGTGTTTCTCCTTCAACTAGCTTTTTCCATTGACGAACGTTTTCCTTCACAGCTACTAGGGTCATTTGTCTTCATTCCATCAGGTAAGCATCGACTATTCTTCTGTGTTCATCTTCTTGACACTTTTTGTATGTGAAGAAATTAGAAATTTTTATTGATGCTGGTGTCGTCTTCTTTGTTCATTGATGGACGTGGGCTTATTATGTGTTACGTGTTTGGAAAGTTTTGTAAATCGAAGGAAAATGATTATCAACCATAATAAGACACATGAATAAATGCCTAACGAAGAGTACAATACGATGAGGGTTAATCAAAAAGAACAAAAAAGTTGATTGCTTATATAGGAAAATGACAAAACTATATTCTGGGTATCCTACAATTTGAAATGCTTTAGGGTTACTAAAATAGTTTCATGACAATTATGCATATTTTATTACAAGGGTAATTTTTGAAAAAAATATTACAAGTCATTCCATTCCATTTATTTTTAGTATCAATTCCAAACAATGGTTAAAGGAGTCCCTCTCTTATTTTATTTAAACTTCCAAATAATGGAGCGACCCATTTCATTTCATTCCATTCCGTTCTATTAATTGCCATTTCATTTCAATCATAAACTTCCAAACATACCCTCAGATTGAGCTCGATTCGACTTATCTAAACATTTTAAACTTTTTCACTAAAATGACATCATTTAAATATAATAGTATAAAACACCATCGTTTTAGATAATTAGGTTCAGTCCGTGGATAATGAATATAGAGCCGGGTCAAGATCGGACTATTACCATTTTTAGTTGGCAGATTTAGAGGACTGATTTCATGAATTGGACCACTAGGTTTAGATTATTGTCAAAGGCCTTTTGGGCCAGAAAAGCCTTTCTTCTATTCTAGTCTGGATCCAATTTTGATCTTTAGAATAGAAGAGAAAATGTGGATTTTGAAGCAAAGGAAAAAATAGATATGAAAAGGAAGAACTAGATGTTGATCCGTCGAGTGGAGGTGGAGCCAGTTGGTTGTGATTCACAATGGAAACTGGAAATTCAGAGTTCACGAGTTTCTTCCATTCTCTCCTACTCCTCTGCATCTCAATCGTACTCGCCTCTCCAATCACTTCTTTTCTTCTCCTATTACTCGATCATAATTTCATTTCTCTTCTTTTTTTATGTTTTCGCAGCTTACCTTCAATCTTCCTATGCTGTCTGGTGATTTTGTAATGTAAATTTTCGATCTTTTGCTCATTCTCTTTTGATCAATTTATGTATACCTCACTGCATGTGTGTTCTCTGTTTGTTGATTCTTGTAGAGCTAGAGACCTCAATTCTAACTGCCATGGATGCAATAGTATCAAGGTGCTTCGTCCTTCTTTTTCCCATTTTTTGCTTCGAAAATTTCGTTGAATATGGAGATCCAGTGAACGTTTTACTATTCTTCTGTTTTGCTACCAAAAATCAAGAAAAATTCAGGAATATTTCTATATTTCTGGTTGAATGCCTTAAATCACTTGGATGAGGATCTGTGAATTGAAGGTAGTGAGTAGGCATGTGGTTGGGTGACCTTGATGCTTTTCCGGTTGCATAGGATATTGACATAATTGGAACATACACCGACACTTCTGGTGCTGTTCGAGTCAGTAGGGTGAAAATGAAGGACCTCTCTGCTTCCTGGGTATTGGACATCCCTCCTTCACATAAACTCCATGATCAGCCAAAGGCTTCCCAAGTAATCCCCTCTTGTCATAGTTTGCTGTTGAGTTTTTAGTTTCTACCAAAATGATTTCTTTCTTCTCGTGGCTAGATGAGGAATTGTTTGATCTAAATTTTCCTCCTTTTTCTTTTCTCAGACTAGAAATGGCATTTCCTTGACTACTTTCTTGCTTTCAGGAACTGGAAAAGTCATTTGTTGACGAAACTGAGCTTCAAGATAATGCTGAACATTCCGTGGGTGATCACCAAACTGGAGAAGGTGGAATCTTGAATCCTTTGAAATCACAGATGAACCCAGTGAAGCTCAAGCGCCAGGTTAACTGTCAGTAGCAGTAGCTTTTGTTTTCGTTCACTGAAGGTTTTTGCTTTTACTTCAACAACTTATTATTATTACATTGTTCTTCAGATTATTCGAAAGAAAAGGAGGGAGTCACGAACTGCAGAGCTGATTGCGCCGGATAAAGAAGCAGATTACCAGATGCAAGCTGCCGCAGTTAACCGGTCTAAAACCTTGGACACCACAGTCAAGGGAAAATACAGTATTTGGCGGAGAGACTACGAGAGTCCACATTCTGATTCTATGTTGAAACTGATGCGCGACCAGATCATTATGGCCAAGGCATATGCAAATATTGCCAAATCAAATAATGAAACTGGTCTCTACAACTCACTTGTGAAACACTTTAGAGATAGTCAACATGCTATTGGAGAAGCAAATTCTGATACTGAGCTTTCACCTAGGTATGACATCTACTATTTTCCTCTTCCTTTCCTGGGCATGCATTTCAAGTCAAAGTTTCCATGAAGAGACATTTTTTCCTTCTCTCCAGTGCATTAGTTCGAGCAAAAGCAATTGGGCACATTCTTTCATTGGCAAAGGATCGATTATACGAATGCCCTACAATGTCAAGGAAGTTACGGGCAATGATTCAATCAACTGAAGATAATGTAAATTCTCTGAAGAAAAAGAGTGCATTCTTGATTCAGTTGGCTGCAAAAACAGTCCCAAGATCATTGCATTGCCTTCCTCTTCAACTTGCATCTGACTATTTCGCACAGGGTTATCAAAGTAAGGCATATTTTAACAGAGCGAAGGTTGACGATCCTTCACTTTATCACCATGCCATCTTCTCTGACAATGTTCTGGCAACATCTGTGGTTGTCAACTCTACTGCACTCAATGCAAAACATCCTGAGAGACACGTGTTCCATATAGTCACTGATAAATTGAACTTTGCTGCTATGAAAATGTGGTTTATTCTTAACCCTCCACAAAATGCTACAGTTGAAGTTCAGAACATTGATGATTTTAAGTGGTTGAATGCCTCTTACTGTTCAGTTTTGCGTCAACTTGAATCTGCCAGGATAAAAGAATACTATTTCAAGGCAAATCATCCTTCGTCCCTATCTGCTGGGTCAGACAATCTTAAGTACAGGAATCCCAAATATCTGTCTATGCTGAACCATCTTAGATTCTATCTTCCAGAAGTTTATCCAAAGCTAGAAAAGATCCTTTTTTTAGATGATGATATTGTAGTTCAGAAGGATTTGACACCATTGTGGTTGATTGACCTGAAAGGGATGGTTAATGGTGCAGTGGAGACTTGCAAAGAGAGCTTCCATAGGTTCGACAAGTACCTTAACTTCTCTAATCCAAATATCTATGAGAATTTCAATCCGAATGCTTGTGGTTGGGCATTTGGAATGAACATGTTTGACTTGAAGGAGTGGAGAAAGCGAAATATCACTGGAATATATCATCGATGGCAAGATTTGGTAAGCACTAATTTCCGCTTTCTTACAAGTTTCATTTAGTAGGCATATAGAAATCTTTATCATGACATTTGTCATCTCCTGCATTTGGATTAAAACCATAATAGTAGCTACTTCCCATTTTCTTTAAAGATAAACCACCTTTCTGGTAGCAATTAACTGAAGCTTAAGGATGCTCTGAGAGGGCAGCAGATGATAATTATGTGGCTAGATTTACTGACTTTTGTCATGTTTGCGGATGAATTGGATGGGATGCATATCTGCAAAACTACAGCTCTATTTTTCAGTTTCGTGCAGAATAATTGGAAATCTAAATATTGATGTTGATGTTTGCAACAAGATCTTAAAACTTTAACTGCGATTACTTTTATAATATGTTCATGATGGTTGAGTTAGCTGTAGATTTCACTTTCTCTAATACCAATTTCTTTCCATTATAAACTAGCCTTCACCAAGTCAAAAACCTTGATTTCAGCTAATTGAGATGAACTGCTTTGCAGAATGAAGATCGAACTCTCTGGAAATTGGGCACATTGCCACCTGGATTGATCACTTTCTATAACCTGACCTATCCATTGGATCGTACCTGGCATGTCCTGGGACTTGGTTATGACCCAGCCCTCAACAAAACGGAGATAAAGAATGCAGCTGTGGTTCATTACAACGGAAATTACAAGCCATGGTTGGATTTGGCTGTTTCCAAGTACAAGTCTTACTGGTCTAGATACGTCCGGTATGATAACCCGTATCTGCAAAGATGCGAAATTGTTGAATAGTTTTGTTGCACACACAATCTATCTCTCCTCGCGTATCAATTCTTTCATGGGAAGATCAAATTAGAAAGTGCATTGTAGAATAGAAAGTTAAAAGTTGTCTTAACAATCTAACAAGTATAGGAGTTTTATCTTTTTCCATTATTGTGTAACTAATAATAAAAAGTACCCAACTAAATGTAGCTCCATTGATACAATTCCTACTGCAACAAAAGATGATTAACTTTTACAGTCTTCTTCCTCCTCCACCTATGGAATGAAATCATATCTTAGTAGTTTCTTCAATGGGGGTCTCTTGATAATTCAGTTTAACGCGAAATTAGGGTTTCCAGAAGATGTCATTCATTTAAAGAGATAAAATAGAACGTTGAGAAATCGAGTGACAGAAGATGAAACACCTATTTTCAAAATAACAGAAAGAAAAGCAACAATTAGAGTGGCGGACTCAGAGTCGAAGGATGTTTCTTCTCTTCTTTATCTTGTTTTACGAGTAAAATGGCAGGAAGTAACATCTTGCTACAAACGAGGTGAAAAATGGAGGTGGTGAAACAAATGACATTCCTTTTTGGTTTTAGCAGATGCAATCCTTCCATGTGTTTGCTTGATTGAGCAAGGATTAGAAAGAAATTCAATCCCAAAAGGGTCTAAATGGTGAAGTTAGCTTCTTTATGAAATTTTGAATTGAAAAAGTTGAAAAATGGTGAAGTTTGCATTTTTGTGATTTTTTCAATTATGATAGTTGAAATTTATGAGAGAAATATATGTTGATAGGATTTATAAGGTATTAATTGGATCGAATTTGTTAATTGAATCATTTCATTTTCCGAATTTAATCTAACTTAAGGTTTCATTAAGTTCGGATTAGGCGACTCGAGCCGATATAAGTAAGGTTTGATTTAAGCAATTAACTTTTTAAATCTCGAGTTTAACCTAAAATTTGATAATTTGAACATTTATTCATTGATTTGAATTGGGCTGGGCTGAACTGGAAATTGGGATCGAAATTCTGAGTCATTGGTTCACGGATCGTTATTGATCGGCTCGAAGTTTACTCAATGCCCATATAAAACATTAACGACTTTTGAGCGTTAATCATGGAGGAATGGAGTGTAAATCCAAGGACCTGAAATGAACGATTGCACGAGGAAGAGGAAGGAAGATGGATTCTGTTTGTTTCCTGGAATTCTTCTGATCAGTGGCCACCGGTGCATTTAGAAGGTTTTGGACTCACCAAGACAGACAGACAGACCGACGACACAAGAACCAAAACCTCCGACTAGGACTGGCGAAAATTCGATGGACCCAACAACAAAGCTCACCAGAACTCTCCTCAAGAATGTCCACGACCCTAAACTAGCATGGAACCTTTTCAAGCGCATCCTCTCCTTACCTGCCTCCTACAACACCAATTCTTCCCACTCTGTTCCCATCATTACTCGCATCCTCATTCGCGCCAAAATGTTCAACGAACTCGACCTCCTCCACCAACTCCTCCTCTCTTCACACTCCCCTCAATCCAATCTTTCCTCCCTCGTACGCGTCTTGGCTCAATCGGGTCTCTTCGATAAGGCCTTCTCTTGCTTTAAATCCTTGCGCTCTCGCTTCCCAGAATCTCCGCCTTCTATTTATTTGTACAATGTCCTCGTCAAGTCTTGTGCCAAAGAAGGTCGCCTGGATCATGTATCTTGGCTATATGAAGATATTGCGGTCGCTGGAGTAAGTCCCCAGACTTATACTTTTAATCTGTTGATTGGTTTGTTGTGTGATATGTGGCGTTTGGAGGACGCCCGTGATTTGTTTGACAAAATGCCGGAGAAAGGGTGTAAACCGAATGAGTTCAGTTTTGGCATTTTGGTTCGTGGGTATTGTAGAGCTGGACTTACTGACAAAGGGTTGGAGCTTTTGTCTGAAATGAAAAGCTCAGGCTTTTCTCCAAATAGGATAGTGTATGATACTCTGATTTCCAGCTTCTGCAAGTTAGGTAAGACTGATGATGCTGAAAAACTATTGGAGCAAATGAGGGGGGATGGTTTGGTCCCGGATGTGGTGACCTTCAACGCTAGGATATCTGCTCTTTGTAGCGAAGGGAATGTTTTGGAAGCTTCCAGAATTTTTAGAGATATGCAACTTGATCAAGAGTTGGGGTTGCCTTGCCCTAATACCATAACGTACAATTTAATGCTTGAGGGGTTCTGTAAGGAAGGAATGCTAGATGAAGCTAAGACATTGGTCGAGTCCCTGAAAAAAAGTGGCAATTTAATGACTTTGCAAAGTTATAATGTATGGCTCTTGGGTCTTGTCAGGAATGGGAAGCTTTTTGAGGCTCAAATGGTTCTTAAAGAGATGGTGGATTCAGGCATTGAGCCTAGTATATACTTGTATAACATTGTTATGGATGGATTATGCAAGAATGAAATGTTCGTTGAAGCAAGAACGCTGAAGGAGGTCATGATATCCACTGGTATTTCACCAGATGCAGTAACTTACGGCACTTTGCTGCATGGATATTGCAGTAAGGGAAAGGTAGATGAAGCTAACAAAGTTCTCGAGGAGATGATGAGAAACGGTTGTTCCCCTAACACCTACATTTGCAACATTTTGTTACATAGTCTGTGGAAGGAGGGAAAGGCATCCGAAGCAGAGGAATTGCTGCAAAAGATGAATGAGAGAGGTTATGGTATGGATATTGTGACCTGCAATATTGTGATTAATGGTCTGTGTAATAGTGGACAGATAGACAAAGCAATAGAAATCGTAAGTGGAATGTGGATGCATGGAAATGCTGCACTTGGTAATTTTGGGAATTCATTTATTGGTTTGGTGGATGGTAGTTATAGTAGAAAAAAATGCTTGCCTGATTTGATTACATATTCAACTATTGTTAGCGCTTTATGCAAGGCTGGGAGGCTGGATGAAGCCAAAAAGAAGTTCATTGAGATGATGGGGAAGAACTTACAGCCTGATTCCGCCGTTTATAATTCTTTTATTCATAGCTTCTGCAAAGAAGGAAAGATAGCATCAGCATTTCGGGTGCTTAAGGACATGGAGAAGAAAGGTTGCAACAAAACCCTACAAACTTATAATTCTTTAATACTAGGTTTAGGGAAGAAAAGCCAAAATTTTGAAATTTATGGACTTATGGATGAGATGAGAGAAAGAGGGGTTTCTCCTAATTTCTCCACATATAATAGTGTGCTTAAATCCATATGCGAAGGAGGAAGAATTAAAGATGCACCTTCTGTTTTGGATGAGATGCTGCAGGTGGGGATTTCCCCCAAGATATCTTCCTTCAGAATCTTAATCAGAGCATTCTGTCAAGCCTGTGATTTTAAAACAGCACATGAGGTATTTGAGATTGCTCTAAGTATGTGTGGCCAGAAGGAAGCTCTTTATAGGCTGATGTTAGATGAGTTACTGGTTGGAGGGGAGGTCATTGAAGCAAAAAAACTGTTTGAAAGTGCGTTAGATAGATTTTTTGATGTGAGGAATTTCCCATATAAAGATCTCATTAACAGACTTTGCAAAGATAAAAGATTGGAGGATGCTAGTAATGTCCTACATAAGCTAATTGATAAACGATATAGGTTTGATCCTGCATCATTTATGCCTGTTATTGATGGCTTTAATCAAAGAGGAAACAAATATGAGGCTGATGAGCTTGCAGAAAGGATGATGGAAATAGCTTCAAAAGGTAATGTGGAGGACAAGGTGTCTCATAATGCAAGAGGTTATATTCATGGGAAAGAAAAGAAGGATGGCGAAAGTGACTGGCAAACCATATTGCACAGGTACTTCTTAAATGTTTATTAATGCATTTGGTGGCATTTTTCATTAAGTTATGAAGTCTGAGTCCATCCATAATTATCATTATTGTTAGTGTTTTGATGATAAGGAGAGGACTTGAACTTCAGACACCAGGGTTAGGGGATACACACCACTTGAGCCAGTGCTCATTGGCTAATAATTATTATTCAACCATGCCAATGATTCATGCAAATCTTTTGCACTAGGGCTGTGATTATCTATCATCTCTAGATGTTTGCAAACTACTAAAACTATTGGCTTTTCTAACTTGTGTGTATCTATATGATTATTGAGGATGCTGCTTCTCAATTCTTGATTTTGCATATTTTCTCTCTTTGTGGCAGAGATGATGGCAGTGGGACTGCATTAAAAGCCCTTAAAAGAGTACAGAAAGGTTGGGGCCAAGGAACTATATCAAGTTTACAGGCCCACAAAACTGATTTCCCTGTCTGTTGAGAAGGTGATGATCAATTGGTTGTTACATTTATATTGGAGCTGATTACCTGTGAAGCCAAACTGAAGATCTGGATATTCTATTTGGATAATTAAGGGCTAGTATTGAGGCTGTTGGATGGAAAGGGACATTCTTGGGGTACGCTTGTTTTGATCACATTGACTCTACTTAATATTTCTCTTTAATATGAGGATCAATCAGTATGAAGATGAATCCAGATCCATGTTACATTGCATGTTACAGGCAAATAACTTGAAAACAACTTTGATGGAAGAAATTAGATGATTAGCGTCAACCATTACACAAAGAATAAGTGGAAAACTAAAATCTATTGTATCTGATTTAATTATTAGCTAACCGATGTCCAAACTGTTTTGCAGGTCACAAATGAACAGCAGTCACCAACTAAGAGCAAAGATGAAGAAAACGGATGGAGCCATCTTCAAAGGGCCAATCTCAAGTCTAGAGTCAGACAAGAAGAGGACGAGTCATCTTCAACCGGTGCAGGCAAATTGAGGTCCAACCCTCCACAACTGATTCCTTCATTAAGCCCTTGAAGCATGGATGACGATGAGGCCTCTTCTCCTTTTTCCCAGTGACACCTCTTATGCCCTTCAAGTGCTTGTCCACTCGAAAACACCTTCAGGCATATGCTGCACTGGTGATGTCCTTGTCCTCCTGACAATACCATCACCATCTTGTTATTTCTACTTTCATCTTCCATAACATGATCCTCACAGCTACCACCATTACTCCTTGTTATTGCAAAACAGCCCTTCACATTCTTGTGGCTTGCCCTGTGGCCCCCTAATGCCTGATGTGACCCAAACACCTTCTTGCAACTTGAGCACTCGAAACGACTGTTTCCTTCTTCTTGAACCACTTCTTGATCATCCCCAATTGCCCTTCCATCAGCCAACAATAATAAATAGGTTGCTACTTCATGATCATCAGCACTCAATGCTATTTCAGTGCTTTTACTCAAGTCTTGAGTTGGCGAAACAGGTCGACGGTAGTTTGGTGGCGGATTTATGCCACGCCATGCCCGTTCAGGGTGGCAACGCATGTGACCAAACAGGGCCTTCCATGACCAAAACTTCTTCCCACACTCGGTGCAAGGCCTTGTGGTCTTGGGAGCAGAAGGGTCAGGTTTCTTTCCAGAGTACTTTGCTCTCTTTATGGCAGTTGTGGTAGGAGCAGCAATGCTGTTAGAGGGAACCGAATGATGTTCAATCTTGATCAGTTTTGTTCGCTTTTTCCGAGGATTCTGATGGTAATATGGTGTAGATAATGAGGAAGATTGCGGGAAGCAGAAACCAGGATCGGAGTTTGTGTTGGTATTGGTCATGACTGTGAGAGCTAGAGCTGCAAAGATTGAATCTTTGAGAGAGGAAAAAAAGTGTGATACTGGAGGAGAGGTTGCTTATGTTGGAGTGGCAGTTTGAGCGGTTATGTGTGTTGTGGGAGACAATGAGAGTGTCTTTGAATTGGGAAGTTTTTTTCAGTTGTGGGTCTAGTTTGTGGTTATCCGTACAGTTGAAGCCTATTTCTTTTTGTTCTTATTCAATTCTGATCTTTTTTTTTTTCCACTCCTAATATTAGGGATGGTACTTGGTATTGTGTCTAGGCTGAGTTTGGACTTATCTGTTTCTCGTCCAGTTCGAATTTGACCTAATCAGTCTTGAGTAATCTAAACTTCAATAAAGTTAAAGTTAAAATTTAATTTTTGATTTAAACTTTAATTAATTCCATCTTAATTTATTAATTTTGAATTATATCGAGTTCTATTGGTCAATCCCACTTGAAATAATCTTTTTGTTAGGGTAATATTATTAATCTAAGATGTGATTATATTATTTTTTATGGATATGTTATTATTATTTGGTGGTAAGATGAGTTTAAATCAACCCTAACAAGAACATGGTGGAAGGGTCATGAGACACAAGTGAATAAGATTATATATTATTGTTAAAAAATAATTAATAATTAATAATTAAAATTCTATTTTAATTTAATTTGCTAATTTAAGTATAAATAAAAAGATTAATTTATGGTAATTAAAAGGAAGAAATCAGTACTTAAAATTACAAAATTGTTGCTTAAAAAAATTGATGATGATTATCTTTTTGAAAGAGTGTATGGGTAATAATAATGTAGAGCTGTTCATTTCTGCTCGGAAACTTTGATGCTTTCGTTTGCTTTATAGACAACCAAACCAATGAGAGAGCTCTCAATCATTTAATTGATTCTCATTTTCTTTGATTTCTCAAATATTTTCCCTTTACTGGATCATAATCTGCTGCAATTCGATTCTTTTTGTTTGGTTCCACGGAAAAGTAGCGATCTTTTAGAATTTTTTAGCAGACCCAACCACTGTAGCTCTCAAAAGATTGCATTTTGTTTGACTTGTTTCTGGTCAGTGACGGCTCAGGTATCACGAATTGATCCTCCAAAGCTATTACTTTGTTCAATTATCCTATTGGGCTTGATTTGTCATACTGCAAATGGCTTTCTGGTTTCAATTGCTTTTCTGTTTCGTAATCGATTACCCCTTGTGGGTTTTTCTTCTTCTTTCTTGAATCTAATGGTTTCAATGGCTTCTTTCTTCGTAGAGCTTGTGGGTGGTTACCGAGTGTGTTATTGAGTGGGAAGTTGGGTAATCCCAATTATGCTGGCTAGCTCTAGGCCAGTCTACAAGTGATCGTAGCCGATGAATTATCAGGATATCATTGCATCTCTATCGAGTTATTCCCCTCCTGTATGGGCAATTTTGTTGGCTGGTGCCTTTGTGCTTATATCGCTGTGTTTGTCATTCTACCTCTTGTTCGAGCACCTATCTGCGTATAAGAACCCGGAGGAGCAAAAGTTCCTGATTGGAGTTATCCTAATGGTTCCATGTTATGCCATAGAGTCAGTAAGTGATATAAACAAACTTCCTTTGGCAAAGTTGTATACTTGTTCAATATATGTGAAAGCAATCTGTATTCAGCTAAATTGGCAAAATAAAGGGGAGGGATGATGTGAGGGGAATGAGAACTGTTACTTAGCTAATCTCCTTGTCCTGATGAGAAAGTAAAGTTAAGGTTCTTTGCATTTCAAGGACAATAATGAGTAGTCGATGCCGGGATGGTTGTTTATAAATAAATTGTCGAGCGTATATTTCTACCTAATATTTGCCATGTGCTTATGAGCAGTTTATATCGTTGGTGCATCCGTCAATCAGTGTTGATATTGAAATACTGCGGGATTGCTATGAATCATTTGCCATGTATTGCTTTGGAAGATATTTGGTTGCCTGCTTAGGTATGTAATCTGTGGTAGTTTTTACCTTTGACGAGGGCTTTATCTCAAATTTTATGCAATTAATGCAATATTAAATATTGAATATGGTGGCAGCCTTGTGCCATTTACTCTTGCTAAAGATTTGTCATGTGTGATTTGCTCATAACTTGGTGTTTCCAGTTTTCTTCTACTTTACAATCTCTATTCATCGATAAATATCGAGGCTTTTTACATGTAGACGATTAGATGTTGTTTTCTGCTACAGTCACATACATTTTGCACTCAAAACTTTGGCTTCCATGGTCCCAATCTGTTGCATGGCTCAGAATTTGGGTGTTATGGAAGTAAAATAGTTAATGAATTTGAATTGATCTTAACCCCATATACCAGTTTAAATACATGATTATATTATTCATATTCAGTTTTTCTAGTTGCAGGATGAAGCTAGTTTTGTTATTTTGTAGATTACTTGCTTTGTATAAAGCACTCTTTGGGAAGTATTAAATGAGATAATCTTATTTAAGGACATGTTGAGACCAATGCCATCTCACCATGTTCACTTGAAAATGCAGTGTTCATCTTTGATGCATAAATTGAAGGTCGTGAAAGGCCTATTGATTTTCCTGTGACTCTTAGTTATTGTTGATTCATTTAGGTGGCCTTCTTGAGCTTTAAGGTTCATAATCTTGGCAGAAGTATTTCAAATTTAATTCTCGTTCTGATGTGGTCATTCTTGGCTTCCCTTTTGCATTCTTCTGAAAGGTGGGGAAGAAAGAACCATTGAGTTTATGGAAAGGCAAGGACGTGCAACACCTCTTTTAGAACGTGGTCATGAAAAGGGGATTGTCAAGCACCCTTTCCCCATGAATTATTTCTTAAAACCTTGGAAGCTTGGTCAACGGTTTTACCAAGTTGTGAAGTTCGGTATTGTTCAATATGTATGTTCACATTTGACATATGCTCTCTTCTGCTTCTGCTTTTGGTTTTCCAATTCTTCCTTTCTTAGTTTTGAAGAATTTAATTGCACCTTCTTGTGGCAGATGATAATCAAAGCTTTTACGGCTGTTTTAGCAGTAATTCTGGAAGCCTTTGGTGTATATTGTGAAGGAGACTTCAAATTGGGATGCGGGTATCTTCACTTAAATTCTTTTGTTTCCTTAATCTTTTAAAAATGTATTAATGAATCAAATTCCATAAAACAAATCTTGAAAATCTTAATCACATAGGCACTTCTTATTTGTATCCTAATTCCCCTTCACATCTTGTGACTTTGTAGGTATCCTTACATGGCGGTGGTTCTAAATTTCAGTCAGTCTTGGGCTTTGTACTGTCTAGTTCAGTTTTATAATGTCACCAAGGATGAACTGGCACATATAAAGCCATTATACAAGTTCATTACATTCAAATCAATTGTTTTTTTGACTTGGTGGCAAGGAGTGGCAATTGCTCTTTTCTGCTCTCTTGGTTTATTTAAGAGTTCGATAGCTCAAAGCTTGCAATTTAAGTCGAGTGTACAGGATTTCATAATTTGTTTCGAGGTAGATGCCTTTCATTTTCAGTGAAGTCTTTTCTACCCAAAAGATCACACATTCTTCATTATTTTGATTCCATGAAGTGTAACAGCTGTTCATTGACACTTCTATTTCCATTCATCTTAATTTCTTCCTTTTTTTTGTTTTGTTTGGTAATTGCTGACAACTGTTGTTCAATAGCTGAATATGGTCTTGAAAGTAAACTACTGCTACTTATGGACCAAAGGGCCAATAGGTGGAGAAAAGGTTTTGTCCAGAGCATACTGGCTTTATATACAACTAATATTGGATTTTTATAACTGATCTCCTTACCCCTTATTAACTAATTGATTCAATGGTGTTATGGGTATTGATATTCAGTTATGTGATTAAATGCTTATTTTAATCTTTTAGGCTGCTGAATGGACATGTGTGAAGTGCAGTTCGTAACTTACATTCATGCTCCATTTGTTTCTTCCATGGAGCTGCTAATGATTCACTTATCTACAATGAGTAAATTTTTTTGTGTACTTTGCCATTTTGTATCCTGGGACATACACAATATGCATTCCCAACACTAGTTCCTAGATTTTATGCAACAAGATGCCTATCATCTATATTTCTGTAATATATATGTTAACATATTCGTCATTCAAAATATTGAAGTTTAACAGAGCTCTATTTTCATCCAGAACAGATGGGCATTGCTTCTGTTGTTCATCTGTATGTGTTCCCTTTTGAGCCTTACAAGTTAATGGGAGACCGTTTTACCGGTAATGTCTCAATACTTGGGGACTATGCCTCTGTTGATTGCCCTGTAGATCCTGATGAGATTCGAGAAAGTGAGAGACCCACGAAGTTACGGCTCCCTCAGCCTGACAATCCTGTTAGGAGTGGAATGACCATCAAAGAAAGTGTCCGTGATGTTGTGGTCGGTGCCGGTGAATATGTAAGTTCTTTTCTTGCTATTTCCTTAATTTTGATCTTCCATGCAAATTTCAGTTATCAATAAATCCAACTACTTCAGCTTATAAGACTGCTATGTTGTTATACTTAAACTGAAATTCTTTGATATCAATTATCATCATACTTCTCAGATGCTAAATCCACTGTTGGCCTCCCTTGCAGATTGTTAATGATCTGAAATTCACAGTAAATCAAGCGGTGGAACCCATGGAAAAAGGGATTAAAAAACTTCATAGGATATCACAAAACATAAAGAGACACGACAAGGATAAGAAAAAAACCAAGGATGACAGCTGCATAGCCACGTCTTCCTCCACGTCGAGGATAATTAAAGGCATAGATGACCCCCTCTTAAATGGATGCATGAGTGACAGCGGTGTAGCAAGGGGCAAGAAGAATCGTCGAAAAGCAGGATATACTAGTGGAGAAAGTGGTGGTGAAAGTGGCAGTGACCAAAACTTTGGAGGTTACCAGATCAGGGGCTACCGGTGGACAACAAAGGATTAGATTAAACCACTTTGTTTTAAAGGAGAAGAGGATCAAATGCCAAATAGTGCAGGTGGACACCGGAATCATGCCACCATTTGCAGTGATTCTGTAATTGGCTGGTCACTGTTCTAATTTATTCATCAGAGAACATGAGTTTTGATTCAAGTCTATCTTCTGCAAGCGCTGTTAAGGTCATTTTCACTGGATGCTTGATCTGTCACATACGAGGGTTTCAAGGTGTTGCGTAGATTTTACATCAGACATTGGTTGCAAAGTGGTCGAGACAAACAACCAGTTTCGTTTATGGATGTTCGTTAGTGATTGTGACACCTGTATTACAGAGTCATGATGTTACCTGTGGGAAATTATTGAATCAATTTTGGGACATTGAAAGGTCAGTGAACATGTTCAAGGCTTTGCCCTTTGGTTGATAGATTTTATGTGGTATAGTTGCAGGTGCCAATGCATGTTAGTTCTGAACATGTAAGATGTTCTGTTAACACATTACAAGATTTTTTTCTGAGCAACATGAACCCACCATTTCTCAAATTTACATATTCTTCCCACCAGAATTCTAAGTTAATCGACATTTAAACTCGATATAATCAGAAAGTTGGAAATTTTTATTTTCTATTTCCATTCTTGCTTGGCTACAGATGCACCGTCTTCTTATACCATCTGAGGGAGATTCTAAGAGTACAACAAGCTTGAAATGTCTCCATAACAATGTATGAATCTAGCCAACTTTTGTGTTGAAACTCGAAATTACAAGGAAGTTGGAATGGTTGAACATAGAATACTACGTCAATACTGTCTGGACACTTGGACAGTGTCGTAGCAGCTTCTCTCTTATAGCTATTAATTGAAACAAGCGGAATAAATCAGCAATGGTAGAAGTTCTTGGAGACTTATTGCATGTAGAAATACAGAACTTGCATACACATTGGCTTATTGACAGCATTAGATTATGTAACAAGTCTAAGTTCTCCGGTAAGCAGAGCAAACTTCCGGTGCTGTGACAAGATTGAATGGATCTTCACTGATTGAACTGTTGATACTAAATCATCAGAAATGGATCCTGATTGTTGATGAACTGCATTCAGAATTGTTTGCAAGATTTGCAAGGGATCACCATGACTAACCACCAAGATTTCACATCTGCAGAGCGAGCAACAGATTGAACAAAGCAGCATTAATTAAAGTAACTTCATTGTACATCTGAGTAACCATAGTACATCAAGTTGTTGATTTGTCAAAGGAAAATCCAATATGGTTACCCCTTAAATTCCGTCTCTGTTGTTGCCAAAAATCTTGCAAGTCTAGTAGCAATATCTTCAGCACTTTCTCCTCCTTCTGGTCCCATGAATGTATCTTTCTCATCAAGTGCCCATATCTCTGGATACTGTTAAGAAATGAAGAAAGAAAAAGATGGTTTTGTCACCAATCAACTTATCATAGACGTGCAAGAAATTTTCACATTTTTGCTGGCTTTACCTTATCATGGGACTTGAGTTCAAATAAAGGACCAAAGTAACGCTCCCGAAGATCTTCCATAACCTATTAAATAGCATTTACTTTGTGATTAATGCATGAAATATTAAAGAGACAGTCGGAGAGGAGGGTGCCCTTTCCCTTTGAGCAGAAAGTACAGATCATACTAGCACCAAATATTTGAGGGCTTGAAAACAATTTACCTTACACTGGGGGCCTTCAAATGGAAGATTTAGGACTGAGGCAACAACTTTGGCTGTGTGACTTGTTCTTGCAAATGGAGAATAGCAGATGCGGACATTTTCAAGTTGAATGTTACTTTCCTTCAATTCCTAGAGAAAATTATACAGAGCAGATTCTTTAATTTCCTTTCAAGCCAAATGAAATCCATCATCTGCTTAACTTAATTGTCAGAAATTAAGCTAGGAACAATCAGAAAACGAACCAAGACACCGAAGAACAACCAGAAAATTGCTGGTATTCATAACTCCGACGAGTAAACAAAGATTATGCAGAAATATTTTCCCATTAAACATGCAAATTTGGCAGAGAAACAAGTACCTTGAGGAATAATTCTCCAGCCAACTGAGCCTGGTCGATTCCTTCAGACGCTAACTGATATTCTGAACGGATCCCGTTTTCCTGTTAGCAGCATCCCACCAATTTGTTATTACCCAACACAAAAGAAACTGCCATCCTAATTCAGGCACTACACATGAACTTAAATGGAAACCAAGCCGCTGTATTTCCCACCTCTTTGCATGTTCTTTTCAGTTCAATTTATAGGATGAAAATTGAAACAGAGTCGAAAATTATAACACAATTGCACCCAAAAAAAAAATATTATAACACAAATAGTTGAAGAAAAACAGAAAAGAGTAATATAAAATGCCAAGTTCCGGTTCCATTCTCCGTAATACTCTCTAAACATATCCAATGAAATGAACACTGCTAGATATTTGCATTATCCATCAACGATCCAACAAACAGAGAACAGGTTCACATTAAAATAGTCAAATTTAGACAAAAGTTAGAATCTTTATCATCAAAATTACATATGAATCGCTAAATTAAAGAGAAAAAAAGAATTATAAAAAAGTGAACAAACCATAGAGGAAACGATAAGACCAATCTCATTTGGGATGCTTTTCCCGTGCCTAAGTACCCAATATCTGTTCTTGAGCAACGACGTTCTGTTCTCCATTTGGGTTTCTTCTTCCTTCCCTTCTTCCACACTAAAGTTTGGGACTTTCTTTGTGTCCTGTAATTATTTATACATTTGTTCGTCAATAATTACGAGAACACAGTGACGTGGAGGAGTCCTAGTGGCCAGCGTAGGTAAGCCTAAAGACAGTATAAAAATCACCGCACACGATCTGTACATTTCTCGCCCCAGTGTACCGGAAGAGGCAAAAGGAGAGGACTTCCATTGGAGAAGAAAAGAATAGGACTTGCCCAGATAGGGAGAACCGAAATTCGTCCGTTTATTACCCTCTTTTTTGGAAGATCGAATCTCTATTATATCTTCCATGGCTCTCAATCTCCGACAGAAACAAACAGGTAAAGATTCCTCCTTTTAGATCTCTTACTCGATGCTTAACTTGTACTGTTAACTTAATGAAGGGAAAGCTCGATTTGGTGTGGTGTCTCTAAACTTTCTCATTTGTTTCTGCTAAATCTTGTTTGAAGTGGGGTTTGTGTCTTATTGTGTTTGATATATGATTGCGAGGCACAGAATGTATCATTCGGATGCTGAATCTGAATCAACCAGTTAATGCTTCTGGAACTGCCAATGAAGAGGTGTACAAGATCTTGATCTATGACAGATTTTGTCAAAATATCTTATCCCCTTTGATCCATGTCAAGGATCTACGCAAGCATGGGGTCACCCTTTATTTCTTGATTGATAAGGATCGAAAGCCTGTTCATGATGTTCCAGCTGTCTATTTTGTTCAACCTAGTCAATCCAACATCCAGAGGATCATTGCTGATACTTCTCGCTCTCTCTACGATAGCTTTCATCTGAATTTCTCATCCTCCATCCCGCGTCCACTTCTCGAGGATCTTGCTTCTGGGACCCTGAATTCTGACTCCATAAGCAAGATCTCCAAGGTGCATGATCAGTACTTGGAATTTGTCACTTTGGAAGATAACTTGTTTTCACTGGCCCAGAAATCTACTTACGTTCAGTTGAATGACCCATCTGCGGGTGATAGAGAGATTGAAGAAATTATTGATGGGATTGTTAGTGGATTGTTCTGTGTTTTGGCAACGTTAGCAGTAGTGCCGGTTATTAGGTGCCCTCGCGGGGGACCAGCAGAGATGGTGGCATCGGCATTGGATCAGAGGTTGAGGGATCATTTACTGTCCAAGAACAACTTGTTTTCTGAAGGTGGGAGCTTTGTGAGCTCGTTTCAGAGGCCAATTTTGTGTCTATTTGATCGCAATTTTGAACTGGCTGTTGGTATACAACATGATTTTAGGTATCATCCTCTCGTTCATGATGTGCTTGGCTTAAAGCTTAATAGGTTAAGCGTCCAAGGGGAAAAGGGTGGAATTCGGTCTTATGAATTGGATACTTCTGATCCCTTCTGGGCTGCAAATGGGTCTTTGGAGTTTCCTGAAGTTGCTGTGGAAATTGAGAACCAGTTGAGTAAGTATAAGAAGGATGTGGATGAGGTGAATAGGAGGACTGGAGGAACTGATGGGGCTCAGTTTGATGGGACAGACTTGATTGGGAACACAAAGCATTTGATGAATGCAGTGAACTCACTGCCAGAGTTGACAGAGCGCAAGCAGGTCATTGACAAGCACACTAACATTGCAACTGTGTTGTTAGGTGAGATCAAGGAGAGGTCTCTTGATTCCTATGCAAAGAAAGAGAATGACATGATGGTCAGAGGAGGAATTGATCGAAATGAACTCTTGGCTGTTCTTAAAGGTAAAGGGACGAAGATTGATAAGCTAAGATTTGCAATCATTTATCTTATATCTTCTGAAACCATAAATCAGTCAGAAGTTGAATCCGTGGAAGCAGCTCTCAAGGAGTCTGAGGTTGATACTTGTGCATTCCAGTATGTGAAGAAGATCAAAGCTTTGAATGTTTCACTGGCATCAGCAAATTCAGCCAGTAGAAATAACATCGTTGATTGGGCTGAAAAATTATATGGGCAGTCGATCAGTGCTGTAACTGCTGGTGTGAAGAACTTACTATCCAATGATAGGCAGCTGGCTTTGTCAAGGACTGTGGAAGCATTGATGGAGGGGAAGCCAAATCCCGAAATTGATTCGTACCTTCTGTTTGATCCTCGTGCTCCTAAGTCAAGCTCGGGTGGAAGTCATATGAAAGGACCATTTAAAGAAGCTTTGGTTTTCATGGTAGGTGGTGGTAATTATGTAGAGTACGGAAGCTTGCAAGAACTTGCACAGCGTCAGCAGCCTGTCAAGCACATAATATATGGAACAACTGAAATTCTAACAGGAGCGGAGTTTGTTGATCAGCTTACCTTGTTGGGGCAGAAGATGGGATTGGGCATTACTGGTGCTCCTCCTGCTTCCACCCAGTAGTGGATATACATTTTTTGTACATGTTCTTTTGTGGTACCTGTCTGGAGATTTTATAATGCGAGACTTGATACTTGTTTTGACAGCCTATATGGCCTTACATAGTTAAACAACTATGTTGAGTAGAGCATGTCTTCATTAAACTTGGTCAATTTGTTTTAGAATATATATATGCTTTTTCCTCTGTTAACTCTCATAGTCCAGTCTCAAAGAATTTTCCAGTAGATCAGTTCTATCTGATGGAAGTGAAGGCTATGCATATTCTGTGTTTGGGTGAGGTATCAAGCTTGTTCAGAGTTGAATTTTTGTGGGTTAAAACTGTTATTTAGATTTCAGCACAAATAGTAGCTTTAGGAAAACCAATACCATTGCTATGAAATGAGGTCTGCAGCACCAATTGCCCGAGCTTGAAACTTATTGTCCGGTAACATCGGATGTTAGGCTGAAGCAGGATATCCAGTTGACTGAAAAACTATAGGTTATAAGTTGCAAAGCTTCTACAAGTTTAGAAGAAGCCTTTGTATATAGTTACGTTAGAAGTTCTGATGCAAGTTACAAGCTTCTGTTTTCTGGAGATCCGAGCGTTTGTTAATGTTTAGTGTTTGTTAAGAAGTTCTGATGCAAGTTACAAGCTTCTGTTTTCTGGAGATCCGAGCATTTGTTAATGTTAAGTGTTTGTTAAGGGTATAGAAAATGCTAACTTCTATTATGCATTGTCTACTGAAATTAAACAAGTTATTGTTTTGAGTATATTAAGGAACGTTATATTCTTCCACGATAGTTTCAGGCTCAACTTCGAAGAACTCTCTCTTAAAAACTTGTTTCAGCATAAAAGTTCATCAACTGACGTTGATAGAAAACTAATAATGCTATAATTATATAGAGATTATCTAAGTTGTGGTAATCGTTGTTCAGTCTTAAACCTACTTCTTACATTTCATTTCTGCATAAAGACCTGGTATAAGTAAAGGTGTTAGAAACTAAGCAAACCCAGGAAGGAGGTGAAAGTATATCAAGTATTGAATATCGGCAGGAATACAAACCAGAAATCGATGGTGTAAGCTGTAAGGACTCCCATCTCTAATAATCATACAGCCACCAAATGAAAAACAAACCAGAAATCGATGGTGTAAGCTGTAAGGACTCCCATCTCCAGTAATCATACAGCCACCAAATAGTATGCCGAGAGTAGCAAATATTGGGTAGTTATGTGGTTTTCAATTAGCCCTTTTGGCCCTTGATCTAATCTTACCTCCTAAAAGACATTGTCCTCATGGTTCGGCATTTCCATCATCCCAAAGCAGTAGAGTTGGCAACATTGTTCCAGCCCGACTCGGCACATCATTCCTACGAAGGAGATCAAATTTAGCACGTCTGCATAATATTTGAGTACACAAAGCAAAAGGACCAGTAAGGAGAAGAAGTTAATTGCATTCTCAAAATTCATTTTTTAACAGGTTCCATTCCAAGGCCATTACCATCTCCACCATCATCAGCCATTAGCAACAGAAATGCATACTTAAAAGTAAAGAAATGGTCCTTAAGAGACCTGAAACCAGCATTGTCTCACAGGAATGTCAGACCAGAGCAGAGAGCAGTAGCACAAGCACTCCCAGATCAATAAAACTGAACCAGTTACTTAAGAATGAATCAATCAAAATATGGAAACCAACATACATAAACCTAAAATTAGCAAATCGAACCCAAGATGGGAAGAAAAGAATGGAACTTTCACCAATAGTTTCTGTCCAGTTTTAGTGGCAGCAGAAAATTGTTTTTTTTTTTTGAAAATGAAAAATTGATTAGTAAGAAAAGAATGTTACAAGGAAGAAACAAGGGAGCCCAAAGGAAAAACCAAGTACAAAATTTGCAAGGAAATAAGAACTAGACCTATCTAAAAACCAAATCGTTAAGA
>JANZLC010000201.1:37039970-37058971 GCA_026413385.1 Erythroxylum gracilipes | reverse complement strand
TATTCGTGCCAAAAATATAACCACATAAACATGGCAATATCAAACTAAATTAACATTATTTCAAGGAGTTCGAAATTAGTTTCTAATTAGATGTTAAATAGAGCTCAAATTTTATTTGAAAAATAGCGAACTGGATTTGCATGCTCTTGAAGATTTTGAATGTTCTAACCAAAAATCACATACGTGTCGAAAAATATGAATTTTTGCAAACAGTTATATGCATGAGCAGATTTGTCAAATTTATATATTATTACCTAATTTCTATTCTTTTCCATATATATATCTAAACAATGAAAATTCTATTTCCTTTCACTTATTTTAAGAAACTCTCGTCCAAACGAAGGAAATTAAATTTCACTTCTTTTCCTTTCCTTTCATTTTCTCGTTTAAATTTACTCTCGTTTCTTTTAGGTCTTAGATTGACATACACACTATTAAAGTCTCACTCACAAGTAACCAGGAGTTTTTCTCGGGTTGCTTTCGATTGTATGCAATGTCTCACCATCACCACCGGCTCTGTTCGCTTCTTATTCCACCCCCGTGCTTATGCTCTTGGGGGTTGCATTTTCCACCCACAAAAAAAGTACAAGAAATCATCTGCTTCAGAACAACACCCACCGCACAGGCCAATGCGCAATCTCTCCTCTCATAACATCAATATGTTTCAATGTTTAAGTGAATCAATCATTCCTGAAAGGTCTCCAGAAAATGAGAATCAAGTACTGTCTGTCTCATTCTCTTCTGCCATAGCTCATCCTCACTGATCGTCGTTGAAAAAGACAAGTTGAGTTTGAAACTGAGAACAAAAAAGCAAGTAATCGCAGAAGAAGAAAGAATTTCAACGGAAGCAAGTTTGGCAAACACAGGTAGGGGTTTCGATCACTCACTCAAACTCTCCTTTCATTCCATTCCCTTCCTCTCGCCAAAATCTAACCCAGCAAGCAAATTTCGCCATCATCCGGCGGTCGTCGTCGGACGTGGGCACAACTCGAATTAAGACCCGAATACTCTACTTAACCCGATTTGAACCGACTCGAACCGACTTGGCCCTACTCGCCCCGATTTGCACCCGACGCGTGACCCGTTCTTTTCTATTGACCACCACAAACAGTGCAACTTCCCGTGGACCTCTCCAACAAATTGGGCCGCACAAGCCCATATAACCCGATCCCATCCACTATGCCCCGACTTGACCAGCGCCAACCCGATAGACCCGACCCTGTATTTGACCCGACCCAGCGCTGGCTGCCGTCATCTTCTTCTAGATTCTAGTCTAGTCTATAGTCCATGGATTTGCATTTAGACTTGAAGGGTTAGTTTCTTTGCATAATCTCTTTGTAATTCTTCAATCAAAATCCTTACTTTACACATTCCAATCCCAATCTCAATGCCAATGGCTCGCCGGGCACTTCCGCTCCGTCTGTTTAAACACCTAACCAAGCCTCTCAACCCCCCTGCCGTCTCTGTTGCTTCCCGCTTCGTAACGTACATGCCGCGGCCGGGAGACGGGGCTCCACGCCCCGTTACGCTCATCCCGGGGGACGGGATCGGGCCGCTGGTGACCGACGCAGTGGAGCAAGTTATGGACGCCATGCACGCTCCGGTCTACTTCGAGCGGTACGAGGTACATGGAGAAATGAAGCGGGTGCCTGAAGAAGTGATAGACTCAATAAGGAAGAACAAGGTTTGCATAAAGGGAGGATTGAGGACTCCGGTGGGTGGCGGTGTGAGCTCCCTCAATGTGCAGCTGAGGAAAGAGCTTGATTTGTACGCTTCTCTGGTCAATTGCTTTAATTTACCAGGATTGCCCACCCGCCATGAGAATGTGGACATTGTGGTGATTAGAGAGAACACTGAAGGGGAGTACTCGGGCCTCGAACATGAGGTCGTTCCTGGCGTTGTTGAGAGCCTCAAGGTGTAATTTTTATACCACTTCCTTTGTTCTTGACTCCTCCATTACTGATCTATGTTTAACTCGGTTGTCTGCTTGAATTTGTCTAGTTTGTTTCATTTGCTCTGTTTATTATAAGAATTTTCATGCGCAGGTTTCTCTTTTGTTACTTGCGTTGCGCCAGGATTGAAGGATTAGTTGAATGAACGTAGTTATTGGTTTCCCACGCACAAGTTACTTTTTGTTGTGATATAAGATTGTTGTACCTCATCTTTTTCGTTGTCCAATGCACAAGTTTTGATGGCATACCCTTGTGAGTGGAAATTTTCTGCATCAGTATATAACTCTGAGAGAATATATGTTCTTTTTTGTCTCTTTCTTTCTGAATCGGGAGGAGAATTTGATTTTCTATTATGTTTGATCAGACTATTATGTATATCATAATCTGACAGCTTATCTGCCTCTTTCTGTCGGAAGATGGTAATGTGTAAAGCACAGTAATTCTTGCAGGCTATTTCAATGGATTATCACACTCTAGTTTAGTCTCTCATCGAATGTTTTTGCTAGGTGATAAGCAAGTTCTGCTCAGAACGAATTGCAAAATATGCCTTTGAGTATGCATACCTGAACAACAGGAAAAAAGTTACAGCTGTGCACAAAGCCAACATTATGAAACTTGCAGATGGTTTGTTTTTGGAATCTTGCCGAGAAGTTGCAACAAAATATCCTGGTATCAAATACAATGAAATTATTGTTGACAACTGCTGCATGCAACTTGTTTCAAAGCCTGAACAATTTGATGTAATGGTATGTGATATTCAGAAGTTGATATCTCCTCTACGTCTGTGATTATATACTATCAGTTTATGAGCTTGTCTTCATGTTACGTAGATAGCCATACTTGAAGTCATTTAATTTATACGATTCATCATCCTTATAAATTTAGTGAAATCAAAATAGGGTTGAAATCTTCGTCGTTAATTGGCCCCTTATCATCATTTGCTACTTTAGTTTCATTAGGTACTCTGAAGAGTGACCTAGTTATAGTCATTTTACCCTTCAGATATAATTACTTTAATCATCAACATGTTTAGTGACCTAGTTATAGTCATTTTACCCTTCAGATATAATTACTTTAATCATCAACATTTTTAGTGGACTAGTAGGGAAGATCCATTTCGAACTAAATGTAGCACTCCTTTTTTGTTATTGATGAGTTTATGTTGTTCTTTATGATGGTGATAAGTGGTACATGCTTTGAGAAAGAAATGAGGAATAAGCAATATGATGTGATGCAGAAATCAGCTGGCAATATCGGAAGTATTGTCTTTTTGCCTCTCATCAATGTACTTGCAATTAGCCCTCCCTTTAATGGTACTAAACCTGAACCTAGTTATTTTTTTTGGATGTCCACAGGTTACTCCTAATCTATATGGCAATCTTGTGGCAAATACAGCAGCTGGTATTGCTGGAGGTACTGGTTTCATGCCAGGAGGTAGGCTTTTTGACCTAGATTAACATAAATCTCTGAAGATTTGTTATTAGGTTTCAACTTCCAAGTGAAAAATATACCAAGTGGATCATTTATAAATGCAGGCAACGTAGGAGCTGACACTGCAGTTTTTGAGCAAGGTGCTTCTGCTGGAAATGTGGGTAATGAGAAAATAGTGGAACAAAAGAAGGCAAATCCAGTAGCTTTACTCCTGTCATCAGCTATGATGCTGAGACACCTTCAGTTTCCTTCATTTGCTGATAGACTCGAGACTGCTGTGAAGCGAGTAATTTCAGAGGGGAAGTGCCGCACTAAGGACCTTGGCGGAGACAGCACAACGCAAGAGGTTGTCAATGCTGTTATTGCTAACCTGGATTAAACTTCAAACTGCATATTTTGAAATGCAAGGTGTGTTTTGTATTTTCTACATTGTTGTCTCATTGCAGGATTTATTTGGCCTCTCAACTATGGAGTTCATCACTGTTGATAGGAAATGTATTTGTAACATTTTCATATCCTTATGTTCTCTTCTTAACCTCAATCAAGTTGGGTTCCACAAATTAGCGGATCCAAACTCGGAATGAATGAAATCTTTCCTTTGAGGAAGGTTTCAAGTCAGGTATCACTCATAGTGTTTCAAACTGTCCGCTTTCTTGTAAGCATCAGTCATGCGTTTGCGTACTTACTGATGGAAACAGAATGCAGACTTGATATGATAGAGAATCAGGACATTTCATATCAGGACATTTCTCCGATAACTGAAAGACTTTAAAGATCAACATTTTACTGCCCATCAAGCATCATAATGTCAAAAAGGAACCTTAAATTTTATTTTTTTTGAAAATTAAATAACTATATTGAAAGGTTATACTTTGACGCATAACGTTAGCAGAGTAGCTTTTGTGCTTTTGTGTACTGCAATCCCTCGATTACTCACAAAAGGCACCTCATACTGTCACTAGATTACATATACACACAGCAGAATTATATGAATGAAGCAGAAGAGTAGGTTCAAACCCAGTTCAATCTTCGAAGCAGAACTGCCAGGACCTGTTTCAACGATGACAAAACCAATAAGTTTCGGAGATTGCTAAATAAACTACTAGGCAGAAGAGGTAAACTTACCAGTATTGCTGGATGGACAACTGGATTGTGTGGCAAGTGTTGTGAAAATAGTTTGGTTTTTGGAAAAACCAGCATAGGCACAGGTAGTTGAGCCGCAGCTAGTTGTGGTAGTGTTGCCCATGTACAGGTTATCGGCACCTTGGCATTGCATTGAAGGGCAAGTGGACCAGTTTGATGATGGTTGAAGACCAGATGGCTCACACTGTAGTCTGAATGATAATGAAAAAGAAAGTAACTGATCATTAGCACATCAGAAGTTCTAAATCTGGAAATTCATTTAGTTACGTTCAGGAAAGAAGAACTTACGTCCAGTTATTTGCAGCATTACAACTGCATTTTACACAATTATTAGCAGTAAAGATGTAAGTTCCATTGGACACAAGTAATGGATAATCCTGGGAATCAGCAGCCATTACAGATGAATTACAAGCTGCCAATAAACATTTAAACATCAGGTACTGAACTACAGAGCATAAGAATAAGTAAAAGTTCTGAGATAACAGAAAATGGACGACCAACCATGGCAATTAGTCAACATAAGACCCATAGAATAGATAATAATAATCTCTGAACATCCCCACATGGGTGCAACTACTAAAGATACGATCTTCGAAATGCATTATGTTCTCTTATGTGTATTAACTCGACCAACATGTCACATGAAACATAGGAACCAAAGAGTAAGCTCGTGAAATGGAGGAAACTAAAACTAGGGGTGGTGGTTTGGACCCGTTGACCTAGATTTCAGGCCGAATTTGACCCTGGGGACCGGTCTGAGATGTCAAACCGATCCAAGATTTAAAACACATTTAATGAAACAGGCAAAGCTGATAGAGAACATGTGAATGTGGATGCTAACAAAATGGTTGACGAATCGACAAGACTAGCTGTATTCACTTAGGTGGGGACAAAGGGAGTCACAAGGTTCCATCTTCAAAAGGGCAAATGGCTCTTTGTGTTTAGAACTTTTAGCACTTGCGTCCATACGAACAAGAAGTTGCAATCTTTAAAATTGAAAACTTTAATCAGAAGAAGCCTCATCTTGGACTTGCATTTCAGAGGTTTAAGCATCTAATCAACTGTTTTTTTTCACAAATTCTAAGGATGTAGAAGTGACGGTGAGAACTTTGGACTAATAAGGCAACTACAGAGTGACAGAGCAAGAAGCTAAAAGCACCTTGAAGAGGGACATCAAGAACCTGGCCAGCCATTAGAGAAGAAGCATTAGCAATGTTATTAAGAGTCATAAGCGTCGCTTCACTAGTCCCATACTCTCTGGCAATCACATCCAACGAGCTACCAGCTTCTACCACATGCCCGTAATGAACTACTTTCATACCACCAACCTCATCGCAGCTACAGGGCAGAGGAATCCATAGCTCTTGTCCCACGTTTATCAAGTTCACGTCGGAGATGTTATTGACCGCCGCTATCTCCTGGTACGTCAAGAGCCCCGAGAACACCTCGGCGGCGATGTGGTAGAGGCCATCCCCGGGCTGGACGGTATAGACGGGCCTCCGGTTGGAAACTCCGGTGGCGTTACGGCAGAGACAGGGGAAGGGTATTTTGAGTGTCTGTTTGGCATTGACTGTGTGGTTCCGTGAGGTGGAGAGAGGGAGGTTGTTGGCCCCGAGAATGCTTCGCAGGTTTCTGATGGAGAATAGGGTTTTGATGTGCGAGAGAGTGGTGGTGTTCGGTGAGACGTAGTCGATGAGTGCCTGACATGTGGCCGGTGAGCGGCATTTGAAGCTCTGAGACGATGACTTGACGGCGAAAGTAGAGAATAAGAGTATGCTTAGAAACAGGGGATTGAAATGGACACCCATTTTTCTTTTTTTCTCTGTTTTGGCGGTGTCCAGAGGAATTGGTAAGGATTAATTTATGAGTTTCTTGGACAAGAACGTGGACAGAAGTGAAGACTTTTAAGGTTTTTGTGAGCTGTTGTACTTGTACTATTGCCTTGGTCAGATAAACACCGCAGAAAGTGACAAAAACACAGCTAAGTAAGCCTACGATTTCTCACGACGTAATAAAATAATTAGCAGAGACAAGACAAGAAGTGTTAAGACATCCCATGTTTAGGAAAAGGTAACAAACCTCTAAGGGGAATATCAATGGCTTTTCCTTCAATAAGCTCTGCATTACTGGCAATCCCATTAAGTTTATAGATTTCGGTGTTCGTGGTCCCGTACTCATCTGCAATCTCTTCAACCGTGCTCCCACCTTGTACCACATGAGCATAATGAACCACCTCCTCACCATCCACCTCCTCACAGCTGCATGGCAATGGGATCCAAAGCTTCTGCCCCACATCAATCAGATCAGCATCTGGGATCTTATTAACCGCCTGGATTAGTGGGTACTCGACCAAACCATTGAACATGGTTGTGGCAATGAAGTACAGACCATCATCAGGTTGGACAGTGTATATGGGGACTCTGTTTGAGACTCCTGTGCCATTGAAGCATATGCATGGGATTGGTACTGATACCAACTGCTGAGGTTGTATAGGGTAGGTTCGTGGGGTGGAAATAGGGAGGTTGTTTGCTCCTAGGAGAGTTCGCAGGTTTCTGACACCGAAGTACTTTTGGATATCGGATATGGTGGTACCGTTGTAGGGTCTGTATCCGACCAAAGAACGGCATGTGGTTCCTTCCCTGCACTTGAACTTCTGCTGTGCGGTTGATACGATGGCAAGGTAACAGAGACATAGTAGGCAGAGACACAAGTTAGCAGAAGCAGAAGATGAAGAAATCATTGTCTGTTTACTTGCTTTTCTTTCCTTAAAGTTTGTAGCTTTGAATGTAATTCTCGGTGGGGGTGTGTTTATAAGATCAGAGCAGAGGAGGAAAGAGCGGAAGGGAATTGAAGATGTCGAAGCATGAGAATGATCCAAGCTAGGCCTGTCATAGTATAAACTTTAGAAACTTTTCGACTATGGAGACTTTTAAGACTTGACTTGTTAAATCTTCCCTATCAGAGCCCCCTGTTTCTATGTTGAAATCGATCATCATCAATCGAGAACGGTTATCAGAAGAAAAGAAAATTGAAAAGATAAGTATGCCCACTAAATACTCCATGGCTCCACCTAAAACGGTGGGGTTGACTCCAGAAGTCAACAGCGCATCAATTAGCCCACTGAGGAGAAAAACGAGTGAAATTTAACTGGCATCTTCCCTATTTAATAATGCTGGTGGAGAAACCATGTGAACATCTATGTTTCGTCTGCAGAGAAAATGGGGTAAGCCTAACTAAGTCATAGTCAATCAAGACAGGTACGAGTACAAAGCCCTGGACAGTAGAGTAGGAGTTTATACAACTTTTGACTATTGCTAACTTCAAAAGACGTGTTTTTCCTGTTCAACAACTTGTGGCTTAATAATGGAAACAATCACCTGGCTACTCAATTCTCTATTCAACAAAAACTTTTCAACATTGAGACCAAGCAGGCGAAAAGCAACTATAATATAATTTTCTCAAAACTTGCTTCATTCTGATATCAAAGAGTCTACATTGGATCAACAGTAAAACTCAAGGTGCACGACCAAGAATCTACCTGAGTTAAATACAACTAAGAGAGAATAATCACTAACTTTTAGAATACATCATTTCTCCTCCTCAAGGCGCCGCAGCACTGTCTCAGCAAAGCTTTGCTGCCTGAAATTCAGGAAGAAAAGATGCACATAAGACAAGTCTTAAAAAGTGAGAACCATGTTAGTATAAACATTTGCTACATGCATACACAAAGCTAAACCAAAAAGCACAGAAGAAAGGTGAGTATAAGATGAAGTTAAAAATCCTGGAGGACAAATGTTTCTGACTTACTTCCTCTCTCTATGCTTCGGGCTAGGGCGAGAATACTTTAGATATCCATCCCAAGGAACCTTTTTAAGGCCTGCTCGTACTGAGATTATGTCCCTGACCCTGTATAGGTTCATTTCAACTTGAATTTTCCTTGACTGAAACTTGAAAGCTAACAGTGGAAAAGAAAAGTAACTTTTTGCACATTATGAGAAAATATTTACCTCTCTGCAAACTCGATTGGTGTCTCTCCGGGTCTCAGATTTTGGGGCTCCAAGTACCAAACATCACAAACTACAGCCCATGATGTCATAAGCTGCAGTAGGTGCGTGGTGAAAGACTGCCTGTAAATGAACATATCAATCTTTCCAATTGATATAAGCAAGTTCATGCTCTGACATCCTTAAGGACACGATATAGCTCCATTCAAATAAAAGCATTGTGAACTAAATTTTAAGGTTAATCCAAATATTCTAAAAAGTAATTTCAGAAGCTTAACTTTGATCTTCTTCCCACAATATAATTGAGACTATATTTTGCTCCCAGCAGGTTAACCAAAGGGCCAGAAAGGGTGGTCATATAGAGTAATAATCTAATTTTCATGTAACGTATCATGGTTCAGTCACCCGTAAGTGTTCTCTACTTCCTCAAATGATGACATTTTGGTGGTTAGGCAAATGGGAGCTACACATGAATATGAATTCAACTTGTCAACATGACGATCAGTAATTGAACCAAGATGAGTTAAACAAGCTGCCTATATCAACGAAATTCATCCATACTGCAGACTATTGAATATGGACAAACAAACATATCAATGATACAAAAAAAGAAGTTCCTTACTTGCGGCTGTTCCAAAAGGCATCAACAAAGATTTTATTGTAGCTGATGGCTATCGGGCAAACGGTACAGCCAAGTTCAAATGCACCCTATTTGATTAGCAAGAATACATAAATTCTTAAAGAAACAAGCATTGAAGTTATAGGGAATAATTGATTCTTGTCAAAATCCATACCTTCTTGAACATTACAGTGTAATGGTTATTCACACAGGTACCTTCAGGAAATATGAGAAGGGGGTTGTTATCAGCCCCCTGAACATGATCCCTTAATCTGAAATTTGCAAATATAAATATGATTTAGACAGCATCAAAACAAAAATAGCTTTTCAACTGGATAGGAACATACTTCCTCGTAACAATTTCACGATCCTTTGCCTCTGACCGATTGAACCAAATGCACCCCACACTCTCCAATATGGTGCTCTGTAATAAACCTAGATGAAAAGGCAATGATTAAATAACCTCTCCGTTCTATTTCCTTGATATCTCTGAAAAGCTAACTTGCAGTCAATAGTCAGATCCATGCTATTGACCAACACCAAATCCACTTGATATGAATGATCTTTTATCAAACCAAATACAGTGGTAAAGCACACAAACAGACAATCTTATTGGTCATAACATATGACCACAGTTCATGTAAGAGAACAAAAAAAAAAAGCTACAATAGTAAAGTAACTTCTGGATTATCAACTTTAGGGAAGGAAAAGCGAAGCACAACCATTCATATGAAGGGAAACTGGACTGAAGCACAATTACCAAATGTGAGACCACTAACCACTTACCAACCCAACCAGGATGCTTCTGCATAATGACAGCAAATGCAGTCATCTGTTCTAAGATGATGAAATCAATCATGGAAGTGTGATTAGCCACAAAAACCTGTTCAATAACGATAAGTTATATACAGATATAACTCAAATCACACCTCTTGGTCAACTTACTACATACAACAAGAATTACACACCATTTAAATGTGAAATGAATGTGATATTGCTGACAAATCAAAAAGGAAACAGTACACCAATGGAAACCTGTTTAGGTCGCATGCTAGGCCGTGGTCCATGGTACTTAACAACGCCAGTCCAAGAAGCCACAAAGAAGCTGCATATAAGCTCCACTAAGCACCTCTAGAAAGAAAAGTTACAATCAGTAATAAGACCAATACAACAAGTATTCATATTCATAGTTGATTAAAAACAAAAGAAGAAACACCAACTATGGCATATAGAAAAAGAAGTTGGCCAAATCAACAGAACTTAAAACAAAGCAAAAATGGGCACCTCTAACTTATTTCTCAACTTGCCCTTCAACAGAACATGTACTGGAATGTAAGATGACAGAAAGATAATCCATCCTATGGTCAGTACTATAACCCTGCAGATTAAAATCAAACACATCAGACATCAAATTGAGACAAAGTTCAGATTTCCTAAGTACTTCATGAAACCATACCCTGGTAACAAGTGTAGAATTGGCAGTGAGGACTCATTCATTCAAATAAAACAGTGAATTGGATTACAAACCTGAGAGGGAATAGAATCCCATATCTAATGACCACACCGAAACACCATAGCGGGAACAAGTATATATTCCAGTTCCAGGGTTCCGGAGGATTCGACTTAAAGCACCGAGTAAAAGAATCCTGTTGGTTAAACAAGTGAAATTTACATAAGAAAGCAATTTATATAAAAAAGACACAAAGTTTATCAATCAAAGTTGAAGGAAACAAACATCAACAATGGCACCAGCAGCCTCCGTTAAGGTAGGTGAAATGTCAAGCAAATCACGACTGAATCCAAAAGGCAACAAAAACCCATTTGAGAGTAAGCAAAGAAGTAGAAGATTTCCAGACAAGAAGATCGAAATACGTGGAACTGCAACAGAATCAGAAAAGTGTGTAATATATACATACAGGCGAAGCTTGCCATGAGGCTCGTGAATGGAGGAACCAGAGGGAAGGTAGTCTTCGATGTTGGGTCGATCCAGATCGAGCTCGGAGCTTGAAGTATTGAGTTTAAGTGGACCGTTCATGTTTGAGTGCCTAGAACTAGAACAGCTCCACCTCTCCTTCCTACATATGCGTGACTATCTTCCACTACCCTCCTCGTATCATCAACTACCTCCCTTCCCTCGTGTTGATTTGGGCTAATCTGATCAAATGACCCTAAACCAAACAGTTTAACGTTAACAACCACCTTAATTCTAGCTTTCCCTTTAGTGTGTTTAAGCTATAGTATCTGATCGATTCTATGCAAAAGAGCCACCGTTTGAGAGAAAAGGACAGTGTTTGTTCAACCCTTTTCCTCGTTCAGAACCGTAAGCTTTCAAACGCATCATATACAAACATCATCGGCTTCTTGAAGAAGATGTGTCCGTACCTAAAAGGACACACGATTCGTAGTTTGTTGTCCTGCTTCCCGCAAATAGATACGCCTCTTTGACTTTGCATTTTTTATTAGTTAAAAAAAAAACTCATGAGTGGGCTCTGGCCCAAGAGTTCTTATACTTCCATATCTAGGCTTGGCAATGAACTCGTTCCTTCCGACGAAACCAAACTTTTAAGAAGCAATTTAAAATCTGACCTGATACTCCGCGTAAATGCGAATGTTATTTTAAAAATTTTAATTAAGGCGCGGTTGCTTTGTTAATAAAAATGAAAATGAATATAGTAAGAAATGATAATGAATATTATCATTATAATTATGATGGTTAGTTAAGAGGAAAGAATGATTACTGTAATTGGTTTGTGAAAATACTAAGAAATAAATTTTATTATAATTTATTATATTATATTATAATTAATTATATTGTAATTAATTAATTACAATATAATTATTAATTAATAAATAAATTATATTTAAATTAATTATATTGTAACTAATTAATAATATTGTACTTATAATATTTTAATTAATGAATAATTATATTTTAATTACTTATATTGAAACTAATTAATAATATTTTAATTACAATATTTTAATTAATTAATTAATTAAGTATATTGTAATTAATTAATTACAATATTTTAATTACTGAATGAATTATATTTTAATTAATTATTAATAACATTTTAATTAATTGTAACAAGTACACCCTTATATAACAATGATACTCATTTCTCTAAATTAGAAAATGAATGAGGTATTACCCAAAAATAGATAATCAAAATAATGACTTTATAATCATAGTCCCTTACTAAACTCAATCTTTTATTCCATACTCATTCTCTTTTTTTCATACCCATCAAACAATCATACCCTAAGTTTAGACCATTCGAGTCGGATTTTAGCCTAACCTTTGAAGTCCAAATTCGGCTTCATATTAAAACTAAGTTTATAGGAGCCAATCAAATTTAACCTAAAAGACTCGAATTGGATTCGATTTGAATCGATAAAACGATATCATTCTGACAACCAATTTTATTATAAAAGACCAAAACAGCCTCATAATATATACGAAAAGCAATGTTTTAACTGGACTACAAGTTAAATTGGTAAGATAAAAGATTTAAAGTTTAAAAGATTCAACCGGTATTAGACCATCATAAAACTTGTTAAATATTGAATAAAATTAAATAATTTAAAATATGATTGAAAGGGATTGTCCTTGCCTATCAAAAAATTTGAAGATTAATTGAAAAAGAGACTCTGAAATAAAATTAATTCATTTATTTTAGTTTATAAGAACTTATTAATCAATAAAAATAATCGTTTAATTAATAAATTGTTTAGTTTTTAACAATAAAAGTTATCAAAATAAATTGAACTAAAAATTTTAACAATTCAAAAATTTTACAATTAAATTAATCAAACCGATTAATTTTTTTAATTATTGGTTGAAAAAAGAAATTCGGACCAAATCAGATCAAAAACAACTTAGCACATCTCGACCTATTATCAACCTTATTCAAATTTAAAATGTTGGACCACTCGACAGGGCCAACAACATGATATATTTTCTATACTACAAATTGAGTCGAAGTCACATGCATGACGTCTGCAATAACTCCTCTCCTTTTTTTATATTTTACCAAAATAATGTAAATTATTATAGTAAAACTTGCATTAAAAAAATTGTAAATAATGAAATAAAATATAAACTTTTTTTTTGTTTTTGTTACAAGGGAAGAAAAACAAAGCCAAACAAAAGTTAACTAGCGCATAGATCTGTAATACATTACTCTCTGTTTATTTCGGTAAAGGAGCTCCCTAATTGTTGTCGGGCGGCTCCTGAAAAATATGAAGTCTTGGATTAGTGATGGCTGCGATTGAGGTCAGATTGTCTACGCATTAGTTACCTTCTTAATAAACATGTTATAGTCACACCTCTCAATTCTGTTAAATTAACTCACAGGTATCTGTCACCAAAAAAAAGATAATAATGTATTAGAGGAGGACAGTATGTTTATAAGCATGTTAACACCGGCCTAGATGCCTTCTTCTGTACTTTGATCTGGCCCAGACAAAAGCTCAGGTATATTACCCCACCTTAAGGCATTTAAAATTTCTTAGACTTCATCAAGTATCTTATGGCAACTAAATTATACGAAAACTTGAATTTATTTGTTTATCATTATTAATAGAAAAGGTATTGCTTTATATTAATGTTTTAAATATTATTACAAAAATAAATAAATAAATAATAATTATTAAAATGAATATTGAATAAACTATCATATACATGAATATTGAATTCATTTCTTTTTAATATTTAAAGCGAATTATTATTTTTAACTACAATTGTAATTTACAACTTTTAAATTTGGAGAGTAAGAATATTAATTTATCAAATAGGTCTAAAATTCTTAAAAATTAGACTCGAGTTTTTTTATTTTATTTTAGAGACAAATTAATTTTCAATTAAAACAATTTATTTTATTTTATATTTAATAAAATAATATCATTTTTATTATTTTCGAACCTCTTATATTGTTCTATTTATTACATAAAACGAAAGCAAAATAATATTGTTTTTTGAATTATATAAGATCAAAACTCTACCTCACTTAAAAACTGATACAGAATCTTCTTTGCGTATTTTATAATTAAGAATAACAGCAAGTTGAGTCAGGCACAAATCACATTTGACTTGTCCAGATCCGACTATATATTTTTATTTAACAAAACGACATTATTTTGTACCTTTTCTTCTATTATATTGCCATTAGTTTATTGTTATTTTAGTAATAATAATATGACTATTATATTAACTTTATTTTATACCTTTTGGGTGAAAAATGCCATGGCTACTTATAGGTCTTATAAAGGTTTGGTCTTTTATATTGCTATTAGTTTAACTAATTGTTATTTCTGAACCTTTCGAGAGCCCTTCAAGTTAGGTATGTGATCGTATATGCCAGTTTTGCTATTCCAACCTTATTTTAATCTATCTCGTGAGATTATAATTATCGAAAGGTTCTTGTAGAGTTAGACTCTCTCGAAATTATTCATCTAGTACATACTAATTGTTCTCACCCGCAACTTTCCTTGACTGTCATTGATGATATTAGATCTATGCTGAACAGAGATTGAGATTGTACTTTTCTTTGTATCATCAAAGAAAGGAATCAGTGCACTGATTTATTAGCAAAATATAAATTCATGCGGAAGGTTCTTGTAAAGTCAGACTCTTTCAAAACTATTCATCTAATATATACTAATTGTTCCCAGCCGCACCTTTCCTTGACTGTCATTAATGATATTAGATCCATGCTAAATAGAGATTGAAATTGTTCTTTTCTTCGTATCCTCAAAAAAGGAAATTAGTGCACTAGTAAAATATAGATCCTCTTTATTGCATCATTGGTATGTATGGGCAATTCTAATTCCAGGTCTTTATCAATATTTACAAAATAATACTGTTTCTATCGCTTTTTTGTTTAGAGAAAGAAAGAAAGAGGTAAGCTTCTATTACATGCTCCACCAATTAATACCATTTGGTCAAAGCATTTGTATGAAATTGCGCCAGAGAACATCACCATTAACGTGAAAGAATCGCGTGCTGACACTTGACGACTCAATATGAATTGGAAAGAAACAAATGATTCGTGTGTCGTGTGTCGATTGATTTTTCTCAAAGTTACCTCCACATGTAGGCGTCTTATAGAATAAAAAGGAAAGTGTGCCTTAGCAAGGACTCAATGCTTATTGAATTAAGTGACAAATACAATTCATCCAAAGTGACGGGGACTCCAGAGTCAATTTCCACTCAATTTTTTCGATAGGTCCAATCTTGCTTTTTTGATTCCTCCTTAACCTTTTTTTTTAAATTTTTCTATTGGACTTAAAACCCATTTTATTTTTTTAGAATTTCAGTGTAAAATTTACAATTTTACTTAATTTTTTTGAAAAGTAAAGAAAAACTCTATTAACCATATAAATGAGTTAAACAAGGTGAAATAGACATCCATACTTTTAAACGAGAGAAATTGCAAGACACTCTAACAAGCTCACGAGCGCCCACATTTTCTCGTCAATTAATCCAAACAACAGAAATATTAGAATTACTTTCAAATATTAATTGGCAATCCTTAATAATTCCCCCAAACTCGAAATGATCCTCTTAATGTGATTTAATGAATAACACTACAAGTTGATAATCAGTAAAGATACCCTCCACATGTTGCATGTTGCAAACTGTCCATACTTTTAAAAATTCTTGGAGGCGCTAAAATAAAGAAATGAGATTTCAATAATTATTCGACTCAAAATTATATTTGATTCATGCATTTATAATGCCTTATTTTAAGTATACTTTAAAAATAATAATTAAAGATTTTTTATTTAAAATTTTTTAATTTTTATTGTAAAACAATATTTATTATGAAAAGGGTTTGAGACAATTTAGGGAAAAAAACTAAATTAAATTAAATGAGTCTATGTACAATTAAATACCTTATGTGTTTATTATTTTTTTAAGTAATAAATTATTTATATATTTCTTTTAAGTTTATTTGTTAAATTTAATAACTATGTCTATAAATTAGTTGTTATTTTTAGTATGCCTTATTTGACAATTGCTACCGTCTCTCAACTACTCACCTTATCTTTAGATTAGATGCTAGTTAGGTGGAAATACAGCGTGTGCTTGGTATTTTTTTATTAATTAATTATCTTATTAACTAACCTCCATAATTATTAACTCTTTGAAATTAATTATAATAACAAATATATGACCACAATAAAATAAGAAAATAAAAAAAAACACTAATTAGCACCAACAAAGGACATGCTAAGTGGCGTGGATCCTCCTTGTTTACTTTGACTTTTGACCAATTTCTGAGCCTTGATCTTAATCAGACGACTCCTCGTAATAACATCTACAACCAATATTTTAAAAATTAATAGGTTTAAAAGATTTAACTAATATTATATTTTTATAAAATTAATTAAAAATTAAATAAAATTAAAAATTTTAAAATATAATTGGTTATTATTTTTTAAGAATATAACCTTTAATTAAAAATATAATTACTTTATTTAAATATATAAAAATTAAATTAAATAATTTAAAATTTTTATATTTAAATTAGTTGAAATTTTTAACCATATTCTAAATCCTTATCAGTTTCTCTTGTTGTCCGTTCGATTGGATGGACCACACGCAATCCAATGGGGTGAAGGGACGAGTAAGCAGCAAGCGTTACAACATTAAATTACGGATTGAGACAAAAACAAAACAAAACACACCTCAGAAACAGTACATATCAGCAGGTCCGAAACGACCATGCATAACTTCTAGGACAGCGTCCTCTCCACGCTCATCAAGTGGGGCGTATCTACCACGTACAGAAGGCTTGACTTGATCAAATCAATCACGCGCGTTAGTTGGGAGTAGTAAAACGGGGATTCTGGTAACAGTGTAAAAATGAGAAAACGAAAAAGAAATTGTGTTTTGAGAGCACATGGCGGGGCACGTGAGCAAACAAAGATCTTGCCGGGAAGAGATGAATACTTTTGCGGAGTGTTAATCTGCTGTGACTCGCTCTCACCTTAATAAACCACTTCTCTTCCTAGAAGAGTCAGATCTGAGCATCTACATCAACAAAAAACAACAAAAATGAAAATCTCCTCTGCTCTTAATTTTATATACCAAAAATAAATAAAATTAAAAAGTATCAATTTTTATTTTAATATCTAATTTAAAACTTTTAATTAAGTATTTAAATATTTTAAAGTCAAATAATTAAATTAAAAATAAATTTTACTAATCCTTCATTAATTAAATATTAATTTATATAAAATTAAAAATATTATTCTTTATATTATTGTATTAATTATATTAAAAAAATTAAAATGTTAAATGCCAATAATTAATTAGAATTTTTAAAAATTGGAAAATTGTAATTTATTATTCATATATAAAATAATGAAACGAAAGATTAAAAAGAAAAGGGAAAACAGTTGAGGAGGAATATGAAATGAAAAGAGTAGGTGACACGTGGAGAGATCAGAGGGGATCACAGGAAGAAAATGATAACAGAAACAGCCTCCACGAGAATAAACCTCCACAGGATTTAGCCGCGATTGGTTGGAACTGTAAAGGGAACAGAGCAGAAAGAGAGAGAGAGAGAGAGAGAGGGAGGCTTATTAGGATACCCGATTCTGTTTCTTCTTCAACACCTATTTTTTCTTTTTAAAAATTTTTATTTTAAAAAAATTCTAAGGACATTACAGAGTTTGTTTATGAAGTTGTCCTCCATTGATGAATTGTATAGAAAAAACTTTGTGTTTGGTTTCCTAAGAGTTGCATATACTCATACATACACATACATACTGTCTTCTTCTATTCTCTTCTTCTTCTGATATACGACCGCCATAGCTCAGCTTCTTTCTTTCTTTCTTTGTATTCGTTTATAAAAAGGAAGGAATGAAGAAGAAAAAGAGAGAGAACGCGAGTTCTCTACTAATTCTACAACACATATTCGTCATGCGCCGTCGCCACCACTTGTTCCCTCTAGCCTCCGCTTTCACCGCTTTTCTCCTCCTGTTTCTCGCCGCCGTCTCCATCCTCTACTCTCCACCTCCTATCGTCCACCACTACGACTCTGTAATACTAATCAACACTCCTTTATTTTTTTTTTCTCTATTTACATATATCTATTATTTGTGATGATGATCCTCGTCGTCATTCTCACTTTCCTCTTCTCTTTCATTCTTCCAGTCCAAAAACACGGTCGTCTCTTCGTCCTTCACAGAGTCTGCGCTTCACTTTCCGGTATTTCATACATACGCAGCCTATATTACGATTCTACTATCTACATACAGTTTCCTTTTTGTTTAGCTTGCTTAAGATTTTAATCTTCATAAACTTATTGATGATTCAGAGTATATGCTTCACTTTCCGGTATTTGTTGCATAACGCAGCTTATAATACGATTCCACTATCCACGAACTTGCCTTTGTTTTGTTTATCTTGCTTAACATTATTGATCTACTCCGTAAACTGACTGGTGATTCGCATTTACCGTTTCTCTTCTTATTTTGTTTGTTTGAATTTTCTTATTTTCAAGCCAAGTGGACGGATCTCAGAGCTTGATTTATGGACTTCACGGCAATCAAAGCTATGATACGGCTGCAGTAATGCCACCAATACCTTTCCATGTAATCTTCCAAATATATGCAATTTCTTTTACTTTGTCTGTTTATTGTCTTAATTGTTTTTTAGTTATGAGCTGCATGCAATACTATTCACAGCTTTAGAATTTAGACTATGGATCTTCATTTCAATGGTTTTAGGTTATACTTCGTAGTCTTTTTGGTAGTTGATCTAAATCAGTCCTACTTACCTTTCACTATCTTCTTCTTTCCTATTAAACAACAATTAATAATAAATTAGTGATACAATGA
>JANZLC010000201.1:36994170-37011880 GCA_026413385.1 Erythroxylum gracilipes | reverse complement strand
TATTTAAGTTTTTAAATTTTGGAGAGCCCAGTGTATTACTGAGTTCTAAATAATTCTGTCATTGTATATATATATATTAATTAATTAAAATCAAAATATTTAATTTTTAAAAATCTTAGGGGCCGTCTCTGAGTATCAATCCAAAATTATTGATTTAATGACTTAATCAAATTTTAACTTTGGTTGAATCAATTAAACTTAATAATTTAGAATAATTATAATAAATTATTAATTTTAGTCAAATTTAATTAATTAAGCTTGAATTTAAAAAACTTTGTTTAAGTTTCAAATGGTCCCTTCCCCCACGTGCACTTCTTGGTGGAGTTTGAATATTAAAAACCAGAGACTTTGAAGAGAATGAAGGCTTTGAATATTATTATAACGTGCGTTTGAAATGGATAGGGAGAAATTGAGACGTAATTGCTGCCGAATCCAATATCCGGAAAACAAAACAAAAGTGTCCTGAAACTGCCCATGTAGAATAGCTTTCCCATCAAACAAAACACGCTTCTCCAATTCAACACGTCTTCAAGTTAGAATTCAAATTTAACAACATAATTGTTTTAATATTCTAGTCCTTTAGTTTTAGATTGATTTGAATCGAATCAATCAAATTATACATAAGGGTATAAGGTTTTCAGATTTGCTGTTCTCGTTCTGTTGTGTTCTTTGTGCCTGAAACCATTACAACCATCCAAACCATCCAAATTAATGGTCGAGATGGTTTAAGGCACAGCAGAATAGAAACAACATATCTGCTCTCGGTAAAAGAGATTGTATACCCGTCGAATAGATTTGTTTTAGCTCGATTTAAGTTATATTAATCAAAATTAGGTCGAATTTAAAATTTAAGCTTATTAAATTTTTGGTTATCAATCAAATTCGGATGGGTTTGTTATCCCAACAATGCGTGTAAGATTGATGCATACACGTAAAACGTAGGGAGGGTATAGAATTGGAACACCTAAACCTACAAAGGAGTCAAAGCTTTGATTGGGACTAAAACAAAACATAACAGAAAGTTCCCGTTCCAAGACCAATGAAGACACGAACCTTAATCAATTCAACAACATGCAATGCAATGCAATGCACGCCTGACTCTGCGTTTTTTCTCTCTAAGAAATTGTAAAAAATTGCGGCGCAGACATCAGCTTTAGACCTTGGAGACTACAAATAAACAACGCGTGATGTCCTCAAACTTTGTTTTGTTTTTTCCTTTCAATAAAAAAAAATATGACTCACGTTTGTCCTCGGACTGAAGTGTTCTTCGGGTCTGTTTGGCAGCGGAGTTTTTTTTAAAGAAAAACTTTTCTAAAATTAACTTTCTTAAGACTATTTAGTTGTCATTTAAAAAAGAAGTTAGTTGTAGTTGTCATTTGAAAAAGTACTTTTTTTGAATAAGCTTCATATAATAGATTGTTTGACAACATAAAAATAAAAATATTTTTAATTTTAACTTTATTTTATTTTATAATAATATTATTTAAAATATATGAAATAATATGCAAAGTACAATATATTAATTATTATATAATTTTAAACTATATAAAATATAAATAAAAATATATCTAATCAAATTTTTTATATGACTTATAATATAAGTAAAACTAATATAAAAAAATATAAAAAGTCAAATAATATTATATAAATCTTACAATAAACGTGAAAATGTGTTTGTGGGTATTATGAGAATTATGTGTAAAACATAAAGGTAAATAAGACAAAAAATAAGCTCATTAATTGATCTAAAAAATATACCTGAAAAAATGCTTTTTTGAAAAGCTCCAAATTTGAACTTCTCAAAAAGTTATATTTTAGCTTTCAAAAAAGTCATTTATATGAAAAAAGTGCTTTTAAATTTACAATTAAACACTCAGTTTTTTTGAAAATAACTTTTACGGTGAAAAAAAGTACTTATTTATTCTCTAAAAGTTGAACTAAATAGGGTCGATCACAAGTTTAACTCACAAAAAAAATCTGTATATAAGACTCTTTGTTAGGAGGGAAGATGAGAAAAGTCATAATATATATAGTTTTATTTTTGTATTTTTAGAATAAAATTATTTACGTGACTTATACCTTTAATTTTATAGTTTTTTAAAAAGCATCACTTTCTTTATTTTTTAATATAAAAATATTATAATTTTTATAATTTTCCCATTTAAAGTAATTATTGTTTTAAACTTTGTAAAATACTAAAACTTTGTCATAAATTATATTAAATTTTCTTAAAATAATTTAATTAATAATTAATAAAAGTTCACATTAAAATTTATAATATTATAATATATTTTGATTTTTAAACTTTTTAATAACACGATGTCAAATTAACAAAAAATCTCAAATCAGCTCGAACCAATCAGATAATTAAATATTGTTTAAAAGTCAAATGTTATATTGTTATCATTCCTACGTAGATCACATAAAAAGTTTAGCTTTTTCAATATTTGGGATGCTATTGCACATAAATCAAATTTCAATAATATAAAACGACAACTATATCTGTAGTAGATGTAATAATGATTGAGGAGGAGCATCAATAATTGTGGAATTCTTTCTTCATTATATCATATGGTCCCTATATCCTTTTTGGCACCTTTACATAATTTCCTAACTTAAGCTACTTGTACATTTGTGTAGGGATGAGCATTATTCGGGTAAGAAAATTCTAAAATTTGGGTAATTTGGATCGGTCTGGGTGTTACTTGAATTATTTTAGGGCCAGGACGGGTAAGGGAAAAAAAATTCCGGGCAGCCCGATTACCCGAATTAAGTTTAAAAAAATTATGAAATAGGATAATTAGGATAATTCGGGTAAATCGGGTCGAGATATTTCGGGTAAATCGGGCCAGGTAAATAGGTAATTCGGGTAAATCGGACCGGGTAAATTCGGGTAATTGAAAGTTCGAGTTCGGGCTAGATAAAGGAAAAAAATTCAGGTAATTTGGGCCTGGCTCGAACAGTGAAAATTCAACCCGAATTACCCGAATGCTCACCCCTACATTTGTGTACCTACTTACCAACGCTTTCTCGATAAAGCATGTCGTACAGAACTTGCCTAGTACAGAGTATTCGGTTGGCATAATTTACAGGCTATTGTGTCAATTCGAAAGTTTACTTAGTGCGCATCCAAAAGATAAAGGCTATGATTCTTCCGATTATTAAAAAAAATATAGATACCATTTTTAATTTTTTCTAATTTCATGAAGTAAATACATCATAATATATAGTAAAAGTCATAATTAGGTGTTTATATATATATATATTGAAAATACCAATATTTTAAAAATCAAACCAGAAGTTAAATCTATAAGACATGAAATTTAAGTTTTAAAAAGCTCAATCAAAATTAGACAGTCATAAAAAGGCTAAAAATTAGATATAATTAAAAAATTGTCCTTTCTCGTCAAGAATTTGATGTTTTATTGAAAAAAGATTGTTAAAATAAAATTGATTTATTTATTTTAGTTTATAAAAATTTACCAATAAATTAATAAATTGATCGATTTTTAATAATAAAAATTATTAGAGTAAATTGAACCAAAAAATTAAAAACCGAATCAAAAAATTAGATGATTCAAAATTGTTGCAGTTGTAGTGATCGAGTTTTTTAATCATCTATAAATTATCATAATATAGAGATTTTATTGTCATTATTAGGTGATACATTGAAAAGAAAATCAAGGATATTTTTTAGTTTTGAAAAGGTAAATACATCATAGTATAGAGATTTTTATTGTCATAATTAGGTCATGGAACTCTACTCTCCGTCTACAATATATTGTAACTTTTATAACCAACAACACAAACCAAAACTTAATGACATGAATATTCATAGACCCAATAAGTTTGATTGATTTTAATATAAAATTTTAATCCATGAAATGTACTTTTAGTTTGCGCTAAAAAAATATTATGTGCACATAATAAATTATAAATTACTTGTTTTATATAAATTATTTAAGAAGCATGAAATTCATAATTAAATAATAAATAAAAATTAATTATAATATTTTTACCATAATCTAACCATATTTTTAATTCAAATTTGTATACTATCAATAAATAAAATATAAATTAATGATTACAAATTCCATCCGATTCGGCTGGTTTAACAGTAAAAATTTTGAAATGTCTAAATTTTTGTTTTTATTTCAATTTTTTGATTTAATTTATTTTAATAACTCTTGTCATTAAGAATCGATCAATTTGTTAATTAATTGGTTAATTTTGGTTAATTAATAACTTCTTATAAATCAAAATAAAATAATTAATTTTTATTTAATAATATTTTTTAATTTAAATTCAAAATTTTCAATAGGTAAAAAAATGAAATTTAAATTATTGTCATAAATTTTAAAAATATAAAAATTTGAAAAATTTAAAAAGTTTTAAAAGTTTAATTTTTAAATTCCAACTTGAAAGTTAAAACCCTAATTAAAATCAAATTATTAAAAAATTTTGTACCCAAAAAAGTTTGAAATGCCTAATTTTTTATGATCTATATATAGCAAGGAGGAATAGGATGACAAAGTAAAAGAAAAAAAGTTGACCTCACCTTGAAATTGAAATTACAAAATAAAGAATGCGAACGTCACCATTTCGTAGATACGCTCACAATCTACGTATACTTTCTTCTCCTTCTTCTTCCTCACAACACTTTACTGTTACTCTCTCTTTCTGTCGCACTTTCTCTCCAAACAAACAAACAGACAAAGAAACACACCACACACTCCTCGCTGTAAGATTCCTTCCCTCCCGCTCTCTCTCCTGTCCTTTCTTTTCTCCTTTTTTTCTCTGTCTTATCTCTCCACTTCTCTCTCTCTCTCTTTACATTCTCAAATTTTCCCGAGAAACAAACACACCCCCAACTCCTGTCTATCATTATTACTCTCTAATCTTATCATTCTCACCAATCCTATTCTCCCTTTTCTTCTCTCCTCTTCTCTATACCTAATCCACCTCTGATTTTCTTGTTATACATAATAAAGATTCTTTCTTTTTCAAATCTACGATGTGAAAACCCAAATTATGAGCAGACCCACTTCAATTTCTATCTTGTTTCGCACTTTCTCTTCTTTGTAATTCGAAAGTTGCAATCTTTATCACCTCCCAATAAAGAGGTGGAGATGGGATGCACTCAATCCAAGGTAGACGATCTTCCCGCCGTCGCTCTCTGCCGAGAACGCTGCAACTTCCTCCAAGAAGCTATTCGCCAGCGTCATGCCCTAGCTCAAGCTCACTCTGCTTATCTTCACTCCTTGAATCGAATTGGCAATTCTCTTCACAACTTCATTCAACTCGACCACGCTAGCTCTGCCGCTGCTCCGTTCTCTCCTCAGCTCAATTTGCCGCCTCAAAGAAAAGGCGATCCAGTTGCTCTCTCGGACGTGGGAACCAGTTCGCCCAAAAAACCCCCCCACCACCGCCACTCTAACTCCGGTTCTCATCTTCATTTCCACTCCGACGAAGATGACGAATCCGAAGACGACGATGACATCTCACATCTTCACCATTCCGATCATTCCTCGCCTTTGCACTATCCCGACGGCGGTGTCGGTGGTGCTGGTGTTTCTGCTGATTATATGGGTTACACGAATCCAGATCATCAGTATGCGTTCACCAGCGGCGGGTTTATGCATATGAATTACATGAAGAAACAAGCCGTTCCACCTTCTGTTGTTTTCCAGCAGATGCAAACTCCTGAGACTGTGTACTTCGGTGAATCTTCTTCATCTTCGTCTTATTATTATCAACCCAGCAATCAATATCCTATGGGTAATTCTAGTTCTCATCCTTATTATGGATATCCAAACTATGGTGGCGGCGGCGGAGCAATGACTGGTTACTCCGGATCTTCGTCTCCACAACGGTCGATGGACTCCTCTTCGAAACCGCCGCCGCCTCCGCCGTCACCGCCGAGCGCCTCTACTTGGGATTTTCTGAATCCGTTTGAGAGTTTTGATAAATATTATCCAACATACACGCCGAGTAGGGACTCTAAGGAGCTGAGAGAAGAGGAGGGTATTCCTGATTTGGAAGATGAAGATTACAAACATGAAGTGGTGAAGGAAGTCGATGGAACCAATAGTAACTACTCCAAATCTGTGATGATTGATGAAGAGGGTCATAAGGGTCGTGGTGGTGGTGGTGAGGCTGAGGCCTCGCTTTACCAAACAAGGCCGAGTGTTTCGGTGGAGAATGAAGGGCCTGAGTATGAAGTGCACTTTGTGGAGAAGAAAGTTGTTGATAGTGAGAGGTCGGAGGAGCGTGGTGGAGGAGGTGGGTTCAGTGGTGGCGGCTCGCTTGATATAACACAAGTGGCTCTTGAAATTAAAGTTCAGTTTGAGAGAGCTTCTGAGGCCGGGAATGAGATAGCCAAGATGCTCGAGGCCAGGAAGCTCCATCAGGAACGCCAACATGGTGGGTTTTTCCAACTTTCCTGCTCTAGAATGGTAGCCTTGGTCGCAATTTAGACTAATTTAACTCTTTTATGCACTGGTTAATGTTGTGTTTTTGTGGTATGATCTTGTCCGAGCAGACTCCAAGATGCTTCAAGGTGTTACTACGTTACCTGTGGTATCATCAGAGGCGTCTACTTCTAAAAATGCTGACGCCTTATCTACAAATGACCAAGGTGGTACAGCTTACTTGGACATTGACGAAGATTTAAAGATAAGGTCCAAAAATCTTTCGGCTATTTTGCAGAAGCTGTATCTTTGGGAGAAGAAACTTTACAATGAAGTTAAGGTGTGCTACGCTTTATACTTTCTGAAGTTGTATCATTTGAAGTGTTTGCTCTGATTCATTTCTTTATCAATAAGCTTTCTTCAACGAGTTAGTCTTGTGAACAATTTATTGTAAGAGAATTGTTTGGTTTTTTCGGAATCTGATGCATAGTCTTTGTGGACATTGATATCTCTGCTGTTATGGTTTTGCTTGGGATTCTATTAGGTGATTCTTATTCTGAATTTGGCTGTATTTGTTTTCAATTATGTATTCATGTTGGCTGTAATGTGGATGAGCAGAAAGATAATGAATGTTGACCCGTTAATGAAAGGGGAGAATATAATTATAATAAAGAGAAACTTGTTTGTTGCATGCGAAAACTAATAGTGATTAGGTGTCTGTTAAATTATGTTTCATACTGTTCCTTCTGTGGTAATCTGGATCGGTTACAATGTAGATTCAGTAAGTGAAGCAGTACATTGCTCCGTGTATTTGTTGTCTTTGTACACTTCAAGTAGAAGTATAAAGTTTGTGTTTTTGCAGGCTGAGGAGAAAATGCGCGTGCATCATGAAAGAAAATTACAGAAGTTGAAGCGTTTAGATGAGAGGGGTGCTGAAGGTGAGAAAGTCGATGCTACTCGAACCATAATAAGGAGTCTGTCAACAAAAATAAGAATGGCCATCCAAGTTGTTGACAAGATATCTGTGACGATTAACAAGGTTAGGGATGAAGAGTTATGGCCACAACTAAACGAACTGATAAAAGGGTATGCAGTTTCAAACAGCTTTTCCATATACTTTTCAAGTTCTATATTGACATTACTCTAACAGTACTCTAATTATTTAGTTTTAAGAACTTTTATTATGGTTTTGAGGGCTTGTTCCTGGACAAGATATTCGTATTGGTTTTACTCCTGTATAATTTTTTCTCTATCTACTAGTCATTTCTGAGTTCACGATATCCTAAATCTAATGCATCTATGCGGTTTGTTACTCGTGTTTGTTAATCCTAAGACATGTAGCTAGCGTTGTGATTCTACTTCAGTCATTATATGCAATTCAACCGTGCATTGTTACTAGTTCCATTCCATTACATTACCTTGCACCACTTATCACCTTGTTTTCTTCAGTGTTCATTTTTACCTTTCAATTACACTTTCATCCAATATCCACTTGATGCTGTTCTGATCTTTGGTTACAACTCTATGATAAAGGTTTATGCTCAACCTTTATGCCCATTATGAAGTTTTCTTTTTTCTCTTGTCAGGCTAACTAGAATGTGGATAAGCATGCTAGAGTGCCATCAATATCAGTGTCAAGTAATCAAGGCAGCAAGAAGTTTAAGTCTCATTGGATCAGGAAAAAAGAATAGTGATGATCGTCTTCATGCTACATTGCAGCTTGAGCATGAGCTTCTCCATTGGACCTCAAACTTTACTTCTTGGATGGGAGCCCAGAAGGGTTATGTAAGAGCTTTGAATAATTGGCTTGTTAAATGTCTTCTGTATGAACCAGAAGTGACACCAGATGGAATAGTTCCCTTTTCACCTGGTAGGTTAGGTGCTCCTCCAGTCTTTGTTATCTGTAATCAATGGGCACAAGCTTTGGAAAGAATATCTGAGAAGGAAGTAGTTGACGCGATGCGTATTTTTGCCTCATCCGTGTTTCAGCTTTGGGAACAAGATAAGCTGGAAATTAAACAGAGAATGATGATGAACAAGGATTTGGAGAGAAAAGTTAAGAATTTGGATAGGGAGGATCAGAAAATACAGAAGGAGATTCAGGCGTTGGATAAGAAAATTGTTCTTGTTGTTGGAGATGGTAATAATCTTTCATTAAGTGGAAGTGTTGTGTATCAAAGTGATACAAGTAACAGTAGTCTGAAGAGCAGTCTACGACGCATATTCGAGGCTTTGGAAAGGTTCATGGCTGATTCAGTGAAAGTATACGAGGAACTCATGCAACGTAGTGAAGAAGAAAGGCTTGCTCAAGAGCATGAAAGGTAGTGAAATGGAACATACATTGTTGAGCCTGAGATATGGAATGTCATTGGTTCAGCCCTTGCTTGATACATAAAAATATCATCTTGGGTCCCATGTGGACTACTTCTGGTTGCTACAAGCATTGAATTTGGTGGTTCTGTAAACTCAAGTCATGAGTTTGCATCACGGCTCGGATTTTGGGCTTATAGAGTTGTCGTGTATACTGTGATAAACATTTCACCTCTTTCCCACCACCGGTGAGATGCCGTTTTCAGGTGAATTTGGAGTTACAAAAAGGGCTCAAGAAAGAGTTTCTGCAGATTTTGTTTCAAATCTGTTCACTCTATGTGATACAGAACAAAGACACGGGCCAGAAAGCAGGCTGGCTTTGAGCATCAGAATGTTATCAAACAAGAATTGTTTATACGATATTTAAGAGACCAGCAACGTTGCCGGAGTGGAGCAGATTTTCACCTCAATTTTTAACATGAGGACGAGTCCAGTATGCAGATAAGGCAAGATGACGCAAGTCGGGAAATATCCAGATAATAATTGTTGTATGGTAAAATAACTTTGAACTCTTTTGTTACCTTTTTTCTGCAGATCAATTTTGTATAGGTTTCTCACTGTAGACCTTTTAGCTTGAAGAATCATCTTGAATACTTTCTTATTGATCGTGGCCATTAAAAATCTATACCCTTTGCGATAGGATACAGATTCCATATGGGGTCATATTCCTTTCTAAGATGTGCCCATGTAGAAAAAATACAAATTTTCTGTTTCAGGCATCTGCAGAGAATAACAGTGTCATTGTACAATCTGATTTGGAGATGCATATGATAATGACTCGGGCCTCAAATAATTGAGGTCTATCAGTCTTTTGCAGGTACATATGAACTGCTTGAATTCCAGTAAATTAGGAGCTTGTCGGTGCATGTGTATAAAATCATTCAGAAGCTAGTGCTCAGCTGGCATGATTTTCTGTACTTAAATGCAAAAACTTGTGAAAATGATCGACTTAAAACGTGAATCAGAGAGTGTGAATCTGGTTGTAGATACCACTAGCTTAGCTTGACAGAAAATCTTTGAAAGGGGTATCTTCAAATCCTACTGAACATGTACAGGTGCTATGTTTTCTTTCTTGTCTTTTGAGGCAGAGAGACTTTTTACCTAAATATCGTGGTCTTGGATTGCATATCAGCCAACTCTGTACCTTCCATATCTATTGGTTCGAGTTCTTGCCCCACCTTTGTGTGTACCACCGGAAGAAGAACAGGGCTAGTTAGTGGCTGTACTTGCTATTATGTTGTGTTTATCTACTTGGTACTAGCTATCATGTTCTGTTTATCTACGTGAGTGCATCTGTAAGTAACAGGTTTCCAACCTAAACTCTGGCTAATTTGAACTGGGGTTTTTCTCTAGTAATCCAAAACATTTCTTCTTAACTCTACCCTCCATTAAATGAAGCAACTTTTGTATGCTTGACATCTGTAGAGTTCACACAGTTCTGGCAGAAAAATAGAGTGAAAAGAACTTGGAAAATTTAAGATTGGAGTGAAACTCACCTCTTGGCAACGCCATTGGGGTAGGGGGAGTTGTTCATTGATTTCAGAGAAGATTTCATATGCGGATTTGGTCTCTACCTTAAGACGACCTCAGTAATTGTAGGAACACTGAAAAGCTGCTCAAGAGGGATCACGATTCACGACACGACTGGTAGAAAAAACTATAAAATTTGATGAGGTCTTGTTGGACTCTCATTGTTGCAAATGGATGCTCAGGAGAAGGTTACTGGAAGTGTACGAGAATTTTTGATAAATTATACAATTTCCATCAACTTCGAAAGAACTTGCTCCACGATGAAAAAGACATAAATCACTTACTTTAAGAAAAAAGTTGCAGACAATTGGTCAGTCCTACACCTACCAGATTTAATTAAGATATAGTTATTTAGTGGAGAACATATACCCTCAATCAATCTTATGCTTAAGAAAAGTGTACATGTTCACGTTAAAAGACAGATCAGAGAACACACACGCTTGGAGGGTATCTAAGAAACCATCAAGAGAAAACACAGGATCAAAGTCAGTTAATGACTCGAATTAGGCATCGGTTCGATTCAGTTTCTGTATCGTAAAACAATGGACTGGAATGGCACTAGAAAAGAAAAAACAAGAGAATCTCCATAGCCCATTAGAGACAACTTTAGGAAGAAACCAAGGTGAGAAAGTGGTAGATTAAAGCTAAAAGTCAAAGTCATTTACTATTGAAGTAACCATCAGGAAGGCTTTTTATTACAGAACTAAGAATTTAAATAGAACTCCAAAATCTAACATTAAAGAGAAACATAAATCAAACTGAAACCTTTTCCAAATTTTCCATTTTTTGTAGTATGGTCGTCTGAAAGTCTGCTTATTTTAACTTTACAGACTGAAAAAAGAAGCAGCAGCCCATTTCGACAAGTTTTGATCCCTTTTGGTTCACACTCACTACACCTCTTTCCTCTACACCTGTATCCCACAACCGGGGACAACAAAGAGAGCCCATTTTCACCAGTTGCTTGGTTCCTCCTTTTAACTCGTATCTTCCTCTTAATGAACTCTCTTTTTCTCCCAATCTCAATCTTCACTCCTTTGTGTTCCTAAATAACTTGTACTCAGCTTCAAAGCTTGAATCTTTATTGGGTAGATAAGGCAAAGCTTGAATCTTTGTTAGCTAGATAGAATTGGGAAGACAAGTCATGGGTTGCTGTGAATCTTTGTTTCGAGGAGGGTCCGGTACGGAGAAGGATCAGAACCAACCAACCAACCAGCGAAACCACCCCTCGCCGTCAGCCGTACTCGACCCGGCTACTGGAGTTCCCTCTTTCGCTGAATTCTCATTCTCTGACCTCAAAACAGCCACCAATAACTTCAGTTCTGATAACATGGTGTCGGAGGGAGGCGAGAAGGCACCTAATTTTGTCTACAGAGGTCGACTCCAGAACCGTCGGTGGATCGCAGTTAAAAAGTTCAACAAGATGGCTTGGCCCGATCCTAAGCAGTTTGCGGTATCTTTTTGTTGTCTTTTGTCTTTAACATCTTGTTCCTCCTCCTCCTCCTCCTGCTGCTGCTTCTTCCTCTGTGATTTTGATGCTTCTTGCGAGGTGGGTATTCATGAACTTTTACTGTGTGTTATAGGAGGAGGCATGGGGTGTTGGGAAGTTGAGACATAAAAGGCTGGCCAATTTGATAGGCTATTGCTGTGATGGCGATGAGCGCCTGCTGGTTGCTGAGTACATGCCTAATGATACACTAGCTAAACATTTATTTCACTGTAAGTTGCTTTCTTTCATTAATTTTGGCTAGATTTGTTCAATTAGTGAATTTCCTTGGTAGCTTTTTGACTAGAAGCATTACATTTCTAGTTGGTTTCTTGATTTTCACTTCTCTTGCTATGAATGATTGATTAGTTGATAGCTTACGATTTCTGCTTTGTTTCATTGTGCTTCATTTGTAGTTCGTTTAAATTCATTGCAAGTGCTTACTTTTAGTAATAGCTGAAATCTCTTTTTGATCAACAAACATCCCTTCTTCAAAAGTTTAGTGTATCTATTTGAAGGCATAGTTGACAAAATTTCATTCTATGCTCGTTCTCTTTACAGGGGAAAATCAAACAATTGAGTGGGCTATGCGGTTAAGAGTAGCCTTCTATATTGCTGAAGCATTAGATTATTGTAGTTCCGAGGGTCGCCCCTTATACCATGATTTGAATGCCTATAGGGTTCTCTTTGATGAGGTACTTCCTTTCTTTACTATGAACCTGTATTCATCCCTATTCAGTTGCTTGGGTTATTTCATAAGCTTTTATTATCTATAACTTTGTTGGCGGATATTTTCAATTGACCTTGTAGGATGGTGATCCGCGGCTTTCATGTTTTGGTTTCATGAAAAATAGCAGGGATGGGAAAAGTTATAGTACAAATCTTGCATATACTCCCCCCGAGTATCTAAAAAATGGTAATTAGTTATTTTTTACTGCCACAGTTTGCTCTTTTATTCTTTCTCTTCTAAAAGCTTATATGTGTTCCTTATTTAAAAAATTTATAAGACTGCTTAGTTTTGTTCAATGTGAATGTAAGTTCAACTTTTAACTTTGCAATTGTTTAACCAACATGGCATTTGTACTGAATAATGAACAATGTTCAATTATGGCTAATGTAGTACGGTATATTGTGGTGCATTATAGCAGACTTGCGATACTCTTAAAAGCAAGTTTCTGGGAAGCATATACAATTGAAAAAGGAATATATCTATAAACATTATCCAATGATGCATGCAAATTGCAGTTGTTGACCAACCATGTAAGGTTAATGGCCAGGCTTATTTCTCAACTGCTTATTGCAACATTTTGGTGACTTAAGCTGCATTGCTTATCCTAGTTACTTGTTTGACTTAGTGCTCATTGTTGCTTAATTTTGCATGTCATAGGGAGGGTAACTCCTGAAAGTGTTATTTATAGCTTTGGCACCGTTCTTCTGGACTTACTTAGTGGAAAGCATATCCCTCCAAGTCATGTAAGTTGCTTGTATTCATTTGCATGCAAATTATTTTATCTTATTTTTCTTGTTGTCATGTTCACAAACTCAATATAGCTAACTCTTTCAACAAGCACTTTCTTTTTGAAGCAGCACGTTGATGAAATTTGGATACTCTACGATGGTACTGGTCTTAGCACGCTCTATCTGAATAGGAAGTCTTGAACTAGGGATCTAGATTCTTTTACCGCATTTACAATTGCTGTGGCTCTGTGTAACTGAAGTGAGATTGTCACTTTGATTGGCTGTACTACTCATGCAGTTCTAGAGAGGTCTCATATGAAGAGGATACATATAATTAGACTAGAAGTATCCTAATTATATGAGATTCTAAAATTGGCTTGCTATTTGTTTCCCTGTGGTTAAAGATTCTTATCTATAAGGTTCGTTCCCAAGTCGCAAATATCCTTCCATAGGCTTCTAAGTTGAAAGACTTTCTTTGACTTCATTCTATCATCGTAACTTCCACCATATGAATTTATCTTTGTCATTTTCTCTAACATCAGCACAAAATTTATGGGTTAGAACTGATATGGGTTACGGAAATGCAGACTGATGTTTTCCGTAATTGTACCCTCATACGTAATGTTAACTAGATACAAAATTCTCGCAAAAGACGTTCAGTTGTCATCAATTTTCGGTCTTGTTTCTTAAGATGCATCTTAGGTGTTGATTTCATTATTGTCCATGGTTGCAGGCTCTTGACATGATTAGGGGCAAAAACATTATTCTCTTGATGGATTCACATTTAGAAGGCAACTTCTCTACAGAAGAGGCAACCGTTGTTGTTGGTCTTGCATCTCAATGTTTGCAATATGAACCTAGAGAACGGCCAACTACGAAGGACCTTGTTTCGACACTTGCTCCACTGCAAACGAAGCCTGATGTAAGGGGATTTTATCAATTTTTTTTCAATAATATTTTTTAGCTATCAATTTCTATTTAGTTTCACTGTAATCTTGCGCACTTCATGTAAAAAAAAATTGGATTCCTGTTCTTGATACTACTGATAACACAAAATTGAACATGCGCTTACTTGAAACTTGGTCTAAAAGTAAACTTCTTTGTTTTGAGAAATTACCCATCTTAGTTTTGTTATTCAGGTTCCATCTTATGTTATGCTTGGAATTTCGAAGCACACAGAAGCCCCTGCAACTCCTCAACGTCATCACTCACCGATGGGCGAAGCATGTTCTCGGATGGACCTCACAGCAATTCATCAGATCTTGGTGATGACACATTACAAAGATGACGAAGGAACAAATGAGGTAATTGACTTGGACTAGATTACATTGCGTATTTAATTTTTCCTGATATTTTGTGCTCAGATATTTACTTAAATGCTGTGTGGTTCAGTTATCTTTCCAAGAATGGACACAACAGATGAGAGATATGCTTGAATCAAGGAAGCGAGGGGACTTTGCATTTCGCGATAAAGATTTTAAAACTGCCATTGATTGTTATTCGCAGGTATGTATTCCTATGGAAATTTCTTGGGTGGCTCTGTGGTGGGGAGGTCTTTGATCCTTGAGAAGAATTTTATGTTCTTCATATCTGATATTCCTCTTTGTACGTGGTTTTGATTAGATATGTGTTTACAGATATCTAGTGCAGGCAATGGAAATGCAAACCTTTTTTTCTTATGTTTTGGTTTGGTTAAGGTTTCCTTTCTCCCTGACGCAGTTCATAGACGTCGGAACAATGGTGTCCCCAACAGTTTTTGCTCGTCGCAGCCTTTGTTATCTGTTATGTGAACAACCGGATGCCGCCCTCCGAGACGCAATGCAAGCTCAATGCGTGTATCCCGACTGGCCAACGGCCTTCTACATGCAGTCAGTCGCACTGGCAAAACTGGATATGCACAATGATGCTGTTGATATGTTGAATGAAGCTGCTGCACTAGAAGAGAAGAAGCAGAGAGGTGGGAAAGGATCCTGAGAATGAAACTTGTGATAAATAAGGACACCACTGTCTTTGAGGCTTCCCCAAGTTTGTGTAAAATGTGAGGTGCCTATTCAAAATTTGTTTTATTGATAAAAATTGTATTATAGAGAAACTACTTAAATTTCCAAATTTTTAATATATATCTATTAGAGCTTTATTAAATTACGATTAATCATTCGGATAACAATTTAAAATTATGGTGATGAGGTTTGATACTAAGTAAAGTTGGTATAATTAGGGTTCAAGGCAAGAGTTTTTTGTAAAAATATAATATTAAAAATTATGAAAAAAATTCAATCTTTCAGGAAGATTATTTTCCTAGATTTTGTTAGCATAAATAACATATTTGAATCAATAAAATGTTCAATTTAACTTTTAAATTTGTTTAAATTCGACTAGAATTATTAAGTTAAAATAATTATAATAATAAATTATTAGTGAAATTTTGAACATTTTATTATAGGTCAAAAGTGTATTTTTAACTTCAATATTTACATTATTTAAATTTTAACGTTTTCAATTCAACGTCAACAAGTTGGTCTGATTTGATTGAGCTTCGAGTTGGACTTGAATTCTCTTTTTTTCTTTTAATTTTGAGCTCAATCACATATGTTTTATCAATCCAACGAAATTTTACATTTTGGGATAATTATAATCCCACTTGTTCTTCATCTTCAACTCCCACTCGTGTGGCCTTCATTACTTAATTGTCGAAGCAATATCTTTTTCGCAGATGTGGCAGTTGTGTTCTGAGTTGGACATGGCGGTCCAAGAGGAGACAGTGAAAAACATGACTCAGATAGTTTTTTAGATCTGAATCTAAATCATGTTTGTTTCAGATTCCTTCTGTCTCCTTCCATTGATGTGTGCGTGTATATATATATATGTATATTTCAGGCTCTCCTGCGGCCTTGGGGAAGAAGAAAAATGGCAGGTTCATCTTCTAATCCAAAATCCTATGACCTCCATGCTCGATCTAACAGCTTGCCCTCTAGCTCACACCCCTTGATCACACAACTTGACGACCATTTGTCGAGATTGATGTCTGCTTCTCAAGCTACAGCTGCATCAGTTTCATCACAGTTCATAGGCCAGAAGCTGAATGATCTTTCGGATTTGTTTGAATGTGTCCACGAGTTCTTCCACTTGCCTGTAACTCAACAAGTACTTGCAAATGCTCATCAAGAGGAATGGGTTGACGAGGTCTTGGATGGATCTCTTCGAATGTTGGAAGTTTGTAGTTCTGCTAAAGATTCGGTCTTGCATACAAAGGAAAGTGCACGAGAGCTTCAATCCATTTTCCGCCGAAGATCAGGTTCTGCAGAAACCTGTCCCAAGAGTGAGGTCCAGAAATTCCTGGTTTCGAGGAAGGTGGTGAAGAAGGCAATCAGAAAAACCTTAAATGATATGAAGAACAAAGCCAACCCCTTCTCTTCAGATGAAGATAAAGAAACCAGAGCCATCTTCAGATTGTTAAAAGAGATTGAATCTGTCACTCTCCAAGTTCTCGAGTCCTTGCTGTGTGTCATATCAGGACCAAAGTCAAGAGGAACTGGTTGGTCTTTAGTCTCCAAGCTGGTGCACCAGAAAAGAGAAGAAACAGATGGAAATGAATTCTCCAGGATCGATTCTTCATTGATTGGTTTCGTCCATTACAGTACGAGCAATTCTGATAAAGCTGTTAACATCATCAGGAATCTGCAGATTCAGCTAGATGATCTGGAGTCATCTTTTCAGGATCTTGAAGATGGTCTTCAGTGTCTTTTCAGGCATTTGATCAAGTCCAGAGTCTCTCTTCTCAACATTCTCAACCCCTGAACCAGAAAAAAATTAATTTTGTTGATTCAGATGTAGATTCCTGAAACACATATGTATGATCCTGAACAAGAAATTCCTGAGTGAAACATAGTATTTTTTTTTATGCTAACGATTCTTTCCAAGTTTCATATTCTTTTCTCTTATATATATTGATCATTTCTTAATCAGATCAAATTTCGTAAAAGTTCCTGAAGAGTTTAGTTAAAAGAAGCTGAATTTCTATACAGTGTAAGATAAAGATTAATCAAGGCTTGTCATAGACCATCTAACTTTAACGGATCGCATTAAATAAGCAATTGGATTGAAGTTTCTCTTAAAACGATATTGTTTGATCTTTAAATTCTTAAAATTACAGACTAAAATAATGTCATTTTTTCAGTTCTAATCTTTTACGTCAAGCCAGCCCCTTAAACTTGAACTCGAAGCTTGGTCTATTGATCTTGATTTGGGTCACGTTGGAACTATCAACTCTAGCCATAATTGATAAATAATTTACAAAGTGTTGGTGAAATACGATTTTAGTGAAAATTTAAATGAACTTTAGATCGGATATGATTGAAAATGTCAACTTTTTTTTTTTTTTGAGAATGTAACATATATATTAAGTAAAAGGAAGGTTTATGTACAAACGAAGCAAAGCTAAAAGCGGCTCTCAAAAAGA
>JANZLC010000201.1:36977555-36989013 GCA_026413385.1 Erythroxylum gracilipes | reverse complement strand
TCAATGGTTGAAGAAAATTCTGAAGGATATGGATGAGTTGAAGGAGAATTGTGTAACCATCTATTGTGATTCAAGTGCTACCATTTCTATGGCCAAAAATCCATCTAATCATGTAAGAACCAAGCACATGAAGGTGAAGTACCATTATGTTAGATAATTGATTGAAGAAAGGGAAATTAAAATGGCATTTTGCAGATCAAACTTCCAACTTGCTGATTTATTCACTTAAGCATTATCAAAATGGAGGTTTGAATCTTTAAGGAAGATGATAGGAGTGCAAGCTGCACAAAACAAAGGAGGGGCTGTTGATTTGTGTTGTTTCATGCAGCCAGTTATGTTGAAGTTTGTGGAGGAGTTTGCAAACTCGGTGAGAGTGAAGAAGAGAAGCAAAATGAAGTGCAAGTTTTCAGCATTGAAGAGGAAGCTAGAGATGATGATCTTGGTAGCAATTCAAAAATGTTTGGATTCACAAACCAGAATTCGATTCGTTGATAATCAGAGTAGGAATGAAGATCAATGCAAGACAAACAAGAAAAATGAAGCTACATGCGATGGAAGACTGAAGAATGAAGAATTGGAAAATGCAAAGCAGGTGCAGATACATCAGCTGTAAAATCCGAAGCAGATTATTGATTTCTGAAGCAAAAAAACCTGAAGCAATTGAGGTTTTACAAGTCAACAAGCTGAAGAATCTAAAGTCAAAGCAACAATAGACATTGAAGAAATGAAAGTCGAGCATCAGCTTTTGGTTCCATAGTTTTCAAGCATCTTTTGTTTTTCAAGTACTGCAGCTTTTTATCAGTAGCAAATCACATTGTCAGCTTTTGTTGGTATATTAACCAACAACTTTACTTTTGTTCCAGTTGAACCAATGAGAGTATGAAACTTGTCAAAATCCTACTCATTAGCTATTTTTCCTTTTCATTTTGGACCATTGATGGAAAACAAGCAAGGAAGGTGTGAAGAGCTAATTTGAAAAGGCTCACAACCACCACATTCGAAGCAATGGAACAGTAGTAGCACTTTTGTGAAAAATATCATCTTCTTCTCTTCATCAGATTTTACATTTTTTCTTTGCTTTTACTGTTGATTTAGAGTTGATAAGATTGTGTTCGTGTAAGAATATATAATGAGAAATTTCTGAGAATGGAAAAGGCAGATTTGAATATGCAAAATATCCATTTTCTGAAACTTCATAGTTTCCTTCATCAGGTTTACAAACTCTGTCTTGAACTATTACAAACACTCGAGAGATACATACAAGCAAAATGTTGCTCTTCTGTTGAAAGTTTTCCATCTGAAGTGAATCAACTTGGTTCAGTTCCTGCTAAAAAATCACTCAAAGCTCAGGTCATCCTTGCTGAAGTGCTGCAATTTATGTCACTTTACTGAGGATTGAGATTGAAGTTGCCTTGAAGTTCAGGTCATATTGTTGAAGTGTCAAAGGTCTTGTTCTCACCTTCCACAAATAAAACCAACACCCTTGTAGCTAAATAACTAAACATAGCCTCCTGTGTCAAATTTGAGAGCTGATGCTTGTGGACTTGAGAAGGGGTTAAAAGACAGAATGATTAGTGAATGAAGAATTTTTTTCAGTGAAAAGCAAAAGGCAAAGTAGAAACAACAGTTTTTCTACAAGGTAACTGACATTTGGGGACAGGTTGATCAAAAAATTCAGTCTGCTATAAAGAATAGAAAATCCAGTCGATATAACTGAGTTATCTAGAGTCAGGATAGAAATCCCAAATCCTGAAGCAGGGAACAGTCGGTTTCTTTTTTCTTATCATTTTCCCTTCAGCTTAGGGTTCCACTTGAAGGCTTAAACAGAAGCAATTTTGCTAAACATGATTTGATAATTTTTCGATGTGTTTATTGATCAGAATGTACATGTATATTTATACAGAAGATGCGATATTACAGCACCCAATCAATCCTAAAACATTTCCTATATTAGTTCCTATATTACTGGATCAAAAGTTTCTGCAATAAGAAGATATATGCGTAATAGGATATACGCGTATCACCCCCCTCAAGTTGGAGCATGGAGATTGTGAATGCCCAAATTGCGTAATAACGAACTGAACTGTTTCACACCAAGTGCTTTGGTAAATAGGTCAGCAAGTTGAGTGTGAGTAGATATATACGAAGGGCGAATACAATTGCGGAGAATTTCATCTTGAACAAAATGACAATCGACTTCAATATGCTTCGTGCATTCATGGAAAATAGGATTCTTGGCGATATGGAGTGCAGCTTGGCTATCACAGTTTAGATGCATGGGTTCCGGATGAGAAATGCCAAGCGAAAAAAGAATGCCCTTCAACCATTTTAATTCACAGGTGGTGGTGGCCATGGACCGATATTCCGCTTCAGCAGATGATTTAGAGACCGTGTGTTATTTCTTCGTTTTCCAAGAGATCGGTGAGTTGCCTAGGAAAATGAACCAGCCGGTGAGAGATCTCCGGGTGAGAGGGCAGCCTGCCCAGTCAGAGTCACACCACCCATATAGACGCAGATCACTGTCCCTTCGTAGTAGGATACCCTGACCGGGTTGTCCCTTAAGATAGCGTACCACACGCAAAGCAGCCTTCCAATGTTCTTCTCGTGGTTGGTTCATGAATTGAGACAGGATGTGAACGCTATAAGAGAGCTCTGGGCGTGTGAAGCAAAGGTAGATAAGACGCCCAATTAGGCGACGATACGGGCCAGGATCAGAAAGCAAGGGGCCCGTAGCCAAGGCCAGATTATGGTTTTCTTCAATCGGAGTGGTAGTCGGTTTTGCTCCAAGTAGGCCAGCTTCTTGAACAATGTCCAAGGCATACTTCCGTTGGCATAAGAAAATTCCTGTAGGAGACCTTGCAACCTCCACTCCCAAGAAATATTTTAACTTGCCGAGATCCTTCATGTGAAAACAATGATGAAGATAGTCTTTAAATTGTTGAATCGCCCCAGAATCATTACCCGAATAACAAGATCATCGACGTAGACTAGAACTACCAACTGCACGTTGCCCTTGTTAAAACAAAACAAAGAGTGATCCAATGGACAATATCGAAACCCATACTGGAGAAGAGCAGCTGAGAGCTTGGCAAACCAACAACGAGGAGCTTGGCGGAGGCCGTAGAGGGATTTTCGGAGCCTGCACACCATATTCAGTTGTGACACCTTGAAGCCAGGAGGCAATTTCATGTACACGTCTTCTACAAGATCGCCATGAAGGAAGGCATTGTGAACATCCATTTGGTGAAGTTCCCAATCTTTTGCGGCAGCAATGGCGAGAACAACGCGGATGGTGACCATCTTGGCTACAGGAGCAAAAGTTTCAGTGTAATCAATCCCTTCAATTTGATGATTACCTAAGATGACCAAGCGTGCCTTGAATCGTTCGATACTGCCATCAGAGTGATACTTGATCCTGTAAATCCACTTACACCCAAGGGCTTTCTTCATAGGAGGAAGTGGAGTAATATCCCAAGTGTCGTTGTTTTGGAGGGCTCTAATTTCTTGAGCCATGGCAGCTCTCCAGCGCGCATCCTTGACAGCTTCGGAGAAGAGGGTGGGCTTTGTTTCGGCTTGTAATGCTGCAAGGAAACCTTGATGGAGGTATGAGAATTTAGCACAATTCACATAATTTTCTAGAGGATACAACACACCTGAGTTATCTGATGAAGTGGTAGAATGGGATGGGCTGAGTGTGATCGTGGCATGAGTGACATAGTCTTGAAGCTTGACAGATGGCTTCTTCAAGCGGTGACCTCTTCCAAGTGGTGCGTTAGTCATGTTTCTTTGTGGGGAAATGCCATGTGCATCAATTTCTGGAGGTTGAAAATCAACGACATCTTCATTTGTTTGTGGTGTAATAAGAGCCATGTCAAGTCCCCCCTGTCTTCGGCATTGGGCACATTGGAATTGACGCAAGAGGAGTCAAGAAGAGTCTCAGTAGATGAGCCAATGTCATGTGGTGCTTCTTCTTCAACAGCCAAATCAACTGGCACCACAAGAGGTTGTAGGATAGTGGGAGTTTCTTTAGGGGATGGTGAATATATGCCAAAAGGAAAATGATCTTCTACAAACTTCACATCCCTGGACACAAAGAGACTTCGTTTCTCTAAATCATAAAGCTTCCATCCCTTTTGCCCATAAGAATAACCAACAAAAACACATTTGCGGCTACGACTCGCGAACTTATCCCCGTGCCTATGCTGATTATGCGCATAACAAAGACATCCGAACACCCGCAAGTGATCATAGGGGGGCTGTTTGCCTATGATGACTTCATATGGGGTCTTGCCATTAAGTACCGATGAAGGTGTGAGGTTAAGTAGGTAACCAGTGATTAAGATACATTCACGCCAAAAATGAAGCAGGAGATTTCCTTGAAACCGGAGGGCGCGGGCTACATTTAGGATATGACGATGTTTTCGCTCGACCCTTCCATTTTGTTGTGGTGTCCCGGTACACGAAGTTTGATGAATAATCCCATGTTGTTGGAAATATTGTTTAAGACACAAAAATTCTGTTCCATTGTCACTACGCACAACCTTCACCCTTTGTTGGTATTGTCGTTCTACTAACGTAAAGAAATTTATCAACATCTGGGGTACTTCTTTCTTATCACGCAACAAGTATATCCAAACAGCCCGAGAACAATCATCAACGAGAGTTAAAAAATACGAAGCACCACAAGATGAAGGGGTTCTATAAGGTCCCCACAAATCACAATGTATCAAATCAAAAGTGTTTGACGCTTGAGACTCACTTAAAGGAAACTTTTCTCTAGTTTGCTTGGACCTTTCACACACTTCACAAAATTTTTCCATGGACTTATTTTTACAATACCTACTTATATTTGGAATCATTTGAACAATCTTGGAAGAAGGATGTCCCAGCCTTTTGTGCCACAGCTCTAGTTGGTTGTCTGCACTGGTATGACAAGCTTTACCACTCACACCACGATATATGTAAAGCCCATCTTTCCGTTCACCCACTCCAATCAGCATCCTCGAAGTGAGGTCCTGCATTAAACACAATTTATTAGTAAACATTATCACACATTGTGCTTCATCTGTTAACTGTGAAACAGAGATCAAGTTGCATTTCAATTTTGGCACATATAGGACATTTTTAAGCTCGAATCCACCATCAAGTTTCATTGTTCCTTCTTTATTTGCAAACACTATCTCTCCATTTGGCAGTCCCACTTGGCAGCCTTGTATATTTCGCTCCTCACACAAATTCTGCAACCTCCCTGTCATATGGTTAGAGGCACCACTGTCTATATCCACCAATCACGAGCTTTCTTACCAGTCATTTTCTCAGTGTTGCTTGTCTTATGCAATTTCAGCATGTCCATCAATGTTTGCCATTGCTCGTTGCTCAATCCTGCAGTCTCATATCTCCCTACCTCCGTTCCAAGGGTACTACAGCTTCCTCCAAAAACTTGGTCCACCTTGGCGTGTGCTGCACTTCCTCTACCCCTCCCTCCTGATGCTCTTGGTTTTGATTCACTGTTTCCTACTTCAGTTTGCGGGCAATCACCCCACCAATCAGGATAACCAATAATTTGAAAACAACCCTTTGCATCATGTCCTGCTTTTCCGCAGTGAGAGCACACCCCTTTTTTGTCTTTGCCCTCTTTTCGCCCTTTACTTTTAAATCCTGCCTGCACTGCGAGACCCATAACCATTCTCTTTTCCTCCTTGGATCTGGCAATCGTTTTCATTCTTTCCTCCTGCACCATAGTCGCATAGACTCGATTCAAGGAAGGCAAAGGATCTATTGCCAACACACTTGACCGCACTGTTCCGTAGCTTGCATCATCAAGCCCCATCAAGATTGATGAACCTTTTCCTCCTCTCTTCGTTTCTCCAGTTTGGACACCACATCACATGTGCATCCTCTACACGTGCACTGCAGAATTTGCTCGTAATTGGCCAACTTATCCCACAACGTTTTCAGTTTTTCGTAGTAGACTACCATGCTCATTCTCTGTTGTTTGCAATCTGCTAATTCCTCCTTCAGTTGTTGGATTCTTGGACCATTCACCACTGAAAAACGTTCTTTAATGTCTTCCCATAGGTCTTTCGCATTTTCCACATAAGTCACAGTGGAACGCAGGTTGGGTTCAATTGTATTTAGTATCCAGGACACAATCATGGATTGGACTGTCCACCAATCCTCCATCTCAACTGCACCCTTGTTCAATTCTTTGTGGGTGCCATCTATGAACCCCCACTTTATTCGAGCACGCAAAGAGATTCTCACAGCTCTTGCCCACTCTTCATAGTTTTCTCCTCTCAATTGTACCTGCGTGATCAGATTTCCAGGATTGTCACTTGCATTTAACTCATAAGGTGATGGACCTTTCTTTGTCCCATTACCCTGAGTTTTCTCCTCTCCACTCTCTGCCATCACAAATGCAGTGTGATGTTTGTATATCACACAGATGAAGATTCACCCAGCTCTGATACCATGCTAAAAATGATTTGACAATTTTTCCGATGTCCCATTGATCAGAATGTACATGTATATATATACAGAAGATGCGATATTACAGCACCTAATCAATCCTAAAATCTTTCCTACATTAGTTCCTATATTGCTGGGTCAAAAGTTTATGCAATAATAAGATATATGCCTAATAGGATATACGCGTATCAGTTTGGTTATTGGATGGTAACTTCTCAAGTTGGCAATGGTTATTGGGGATAAGAGACGAAGTCGATTTTTAGTGGGTGTCGTGTGTGTTTCTTGATCAGTGGTCTTTGGGAATTTTGCAACTGATTTTGCGTTGATAATTAATTCATCTTCTTGTTGCGTTTTCTATTGATAGTGTGATGTAAGTGGGCTGAATAATTGTTGATGACGAGTTGCATTCTTTCTTATTGTTAAACAACAAGTGAGGGTGATCTCAGGTAATTTTGTGGCTGTCGTTTTTGGTGCTGGTGTGCAAAAATTCCAGAAGTTTTCGTAACTTTGTCGCTGCTATCTTTGTTGTTGGTTTGGTGCGAAAAACTTAAGCAGTTGTCATGGTTGTTGCAACTATATTAGGTTAACGTTTCGATGATGAAACGTTTATTGGTTTTAGATGTCTTGTGGCTACTATGCGTAGGATGTTTTAGTGACTATATCGAAGATTCAAAGCAGATTTTTTGGTTGACAACTTCCCGTTCTTTCGTTGATGAAGCAACTTATTTAGGGAAGTTGCCTTTTATCTCAAGTGTTTTCATTTATGTTGAATTTTGTTTAATCACTTGAGCTATTTATTTTATTTTGTTATCATTAAACATTGTTTGAGAAAATCATCTATTGAGATTAGTATGAGGCGGTCGTATTATTGGATGTGAAATACTTTCATGAGTTGTGAGGACGATGGATAATGTCAAGGGTTGAGTGGTGTTGGTTCAGTAAAGCGTTGTATAAAACTATTGTCGTTAGTGAAACTATTAAGCTGCGTGAGGGTCCCGCAGATGTAAGTAAAGTATGTCGAACTGCGTTACCAAATCTCGGGCGTTGATCTGTTTAATTTCGTATTTATTTTTCTGTTTTCATTTGTGCTGAAAAATTAACAATTACTAATACAGTTGTTTTATATCAAGTAACCGACAAATACATTTACAAGTAACTGCAGTCAAAGCGAATATTTTTTCGAAATTATTACAACCTAGGTTTTTTCAATACTAAATCCTAATTTTTCTAACTATTGAAAACGTGCTTCTAATTATCGGATTTTTTTTATTAAAGAGAAATTGTCGGAGCAGATTACAAAATAAGTCTGCTGAAACAGATCCCCGACATATCCTCGAAGAGGAAACGTTGGCACCCGCTAGGTGCAATATCAAAATAGGTTACACCAACAGGAAAGTGTTCAGCCTGGGTGGCAAGTCAGTCGGCACATCTGTTGCTCTCTCGGTATATATTTCGATAAACAACAGACCAGTTCCGTATAAACAGTTCGTGAATGTCCACTACAATAGGGTTGAGCACCTGTGTACGGGTGGCCGAGGAGGAGAGGAGTGTGTGCACCGCGAGCGAATCCACTTCCAGTTCTATGCGGCGGAAGCCCAGGCTCCAAGCGAGTGAGAGGCTTGTAAAAACTCCCCAGAGTTTAGTAGACATAGGAGCGCACCATCCGAGATTCTGAGTGAAGCCGCCAAGCCAATTGCCTTCACTGTCACGTAGTATGCCACCTGTTGAAGCTGTGAATGTGGAGCGATTACTGGTGCCGTCTGTGTTTAATTTGATATATCCTGGCGGCGGCTTGCTCCAACTGATGAGAAGCTCTTGGGGAGGGCAAAGCCTGGTGTCAGTTCGACTTCGCCTCTCAGAAGACCTGCGGAGTTGATTTGCATAAGACAAAATGAGAAAATCAGGAGAGGAAGGCCAATTGAAATGAGGATCAAATAAAGACTTGTTCCGCCATGTCCAAAGGAACCAACAAGTCATTCCAAAAATGATCGCCCAATCATGAGCCATAAATCGACGGTGATTTTGGATGTTTGTGAGAATCCAATCTCTAAAAGGCATAGCGAAGAAATTAGTTGCAGCGAGGTGTGTCGACAGTGTGGTCCACACTTGGCGCGCCTTTGGGCAATCTCTCATAACGTGAAGGGATGATTCTTCAAGGGAACAGTGAGTACAAGTGCTGTGCATAGTGAGGTGCTTTCGGACTCGTTGTTGGTTCGTGAGTAACCAATCGTGTGCCAGTAGTCAGAGGAAGGAGTGGATACGCTGCGGTCCTGGCTACTACCAGATTGCCTTCCAAACCCCATAAGTCGACTCATCTTCATGGCCCATAAGCATGGAGTAGGTGGACGCTACGGTGAATATACCATTGTCGGAAGCACCTTAAACTAGCTTATCTGGGCCAAGGGAAGGAGTAGATTCGGGGATAGGGTGTGAGGTGTGGGAAATAAGCGATCTTGTGCCCGCTAGCCAAGGGTCGAGCCAGAAACGCATCCTAGAGCCATCTCCGAGCATCAATTTCATGCTTTGGTGAACTATGTGCCAGGTAGCTTTGATGTTGCGCCATACCATTGATCCCTCAGTGGTATCCAAGGAGGGGGGATGTAGTTTGCGTCGAATTTATAATTACCAGAAAGCACTTGTACCCATAAAGCTTGCAATTTGACGACCAGGGACCAGCCTAGTTTACCAAGAAAGGCATCATTAGTTTCCCTAATTCGCCTAATTCCAAGACCTCCCGGCTCGTTAGGCTTGCAAACGTTCGTCCATTTGACTAAGTGTATTTTCTGTTGATCGCGAGACGAACCCCACAAAAATTGTTGCATGGCTTTTTCCAGATCGTCACACAGACTGCGTGGTAGGCGGACTGTCTGCATAGTGTAGCTCGGCATAGTGACTAAAACCAATTGGGTCAGAGTGATACGACCCGCAAACGACAGGAGTTTGGCAGACTAACCAGATAAACATTGATGTACCTTATCGAGTATGGATTGGTATGTATGTTTGCTAACACGTTGATGCAGGAGAGGGACTCCAAGATACCGCCCAAGATCATTTGTCCTGTGGAACCCTAAGGCGCCACTTAAGGATTGACTCGTAGCTGGAGGGATGTTTCTGGAGAAATAATATCTCGATTTGGCCATGCTCAAGCGCTGGCCAGAAGAAGCATAGAAGGAGTTTAAGATATCCTAAATGACGTTCACCTGATCTATTTTTTAAAAAACTCAATAATTTTTAATTAAATAATAAATTTAATTTAAAACTAATACATTTAATTTAAAACTATTTGCAAGTTCAATGTATCTTTACTCGTAAATAATTGTAGTCTTCTTATCACGAATTTTAAAATGATACACACCAAAAATATTTCTCTTTGTTTTCCTCTACATCTTTTCAAGTTTTTTGGGCCAATTGTACGTCCTATTCTAAGCTTTTACCGCTAGTGCCCGCATTAGACGCTACCTATGTTAACCTCCGAGAGCAAACAATGATATTGATTTCAGCTCAATTGTGTCGAAATTCGTTTTCAAGACAATGACTCATTCATGACACATTTACTATTTCTGATAAGTAAGAGGACAGTAAAGATACATTGAACTTGTAAATATTTTTAAATTAAATTTATTATTTAATTTTAAATTATTGAGTTTTCAAAAAATTAGATTGAAACTCGATTTTAAAATATAGACTAAGTCAAAACCTTTAAAGGAAGCATTGGCTCGTATAAGAAAAAATAAATCCAGTAATTAGAAAAATTAGGATTTAGTATTGAAAAAACCTAGGTTGTAATAATTTCAAAAAAATATTCACTTTCATTGCATTTACTTGTAATTGTATTTGTCTTGTAATTGTATTTGTCGGTTACTTAATATAAAACAATTATATTAGTAATTATTAATTTTTCAGCACAAACGAAAGCAGAAAAATAAATACGAAATTAAACAAATCAACACCCGAGATTTGATAATGCAGTTCGATATACTTTACTTACATCTGCGGAGCCCTCACACAATTTAATAATTTCACTAACGACAACAGTTTTATACAATATTTTACTGAACCGACACTACTCAAATATGATCATTATCTATACTAGTTAAAAGTAAAATTATGTCACGTATCAATAAAACCTTTATTGAGATATTGTTGTTATTATTATAAATTTAAAAATTATTTTAATGTCCAAATTCGCTTTCAAGACAATGACTTATTCATGACACATTTACTATTTATGATAAGTTTTTTAAGACTATAATTATTTAAAAGAGTAAAGATACATTGAACTTGTAAATATTTTTAAATTAAATTTATTATTTAATTTTAAGTTATTAAGTTAAAAAAAAAACAGATTTTAAAATATAGACTAAGTCAAACCCTTTAAAGGCCCTTTTGAAGTTAACGCAATAATACGACCAAATCTCTTTTCTCCCCCCTGTAGAAACAAAGAAAGGTGGACATTCAATATCTGTACAAGAGGGGTCCATAATCCATATGAAAACGCAGCATTTCTACAACTTTATGACCTGGTGCTGCGTCTTTCTCCCACCATCAAAGTTAAAAACTGATTTTGATGTAAAGCTGGTCCTGTTATAGCATTAGTGGTTGATAATTAAAAGGTAATGACTCCACCCAACAGGTTTAAGATTAACGTCTTAATGCTGTCCTCTAACCTCTCAGCATCATTTGTCGTGCATCCCCGTCAGCTTACGGATACTAACACTACCGTTTCTGTTTTTCTTCAAGGCTTACTTTTCCTTAACACCAATGAGGATTGCCGCCATTACCATCCTTCGTCATCATTGTTCGAAAACTTTCATCTCGCTATTACGCTGCGTTTGCTTAGCGTCTGAGGATGCGAGGACGGATGACGAGGACAGAAATTTCTGTCCTCCTGGGTGTTTGCTTACCGAGGACATAAATTTTTGTTCCGTCCTCAGAGGACGAGGACAGAAATTTCTGTTCTTCTCAAAACATAGGTACGAAAATTCTTGTC
>JANZLC010000201.1:36967410-36977455 GCA_026413385.1 Erythroxylum gracilipes | reverse complement strand
GGGGGGAGGAGATGACTGGAGCAAGGTCCGGTTACTGTAGCGCCGGCGGTGGCACTGCCGGCGGCTAATGGGTGGGAGGCAGTGGAGGTGCGGTGCAAGGCAGAAGGTGGTGTGGGGTGTTTCGGAGTGGCCGGAGAAGATTTCCGACCCTTTCGAGTACGCATGACGTCGTTCCAAGCCTTTGCTCTATCTCTAAGAGTAGATGAACAAATTTTAAAGAGTTGGTAAAATAAGGTTGCAGTGACAATATTAACAACTATTGAGCATAGCTAGCTAATGCAATTTATAAGTTCTAGTTGATAAAGCAAACATAAGTAAGAGCAAGATGAATTGTGTGTGACTTGAAATTTTTTTTTACAAGTTACTTTCAATTCATATAAAAAACAGGGGTCAGTTAAAGTTTAAAACAATAAGAGTCTGTTAGATTATAAAAGCCTGTCAAACGATAAAAATCTGTTAAACGATAAATTTATTAAAATAATTTAAAACAGAAGGAGCTTGTTAAAACTAGAAGGAACCTCTTGCAAGTGGAAAACAATTATAATGCGGAAAATTAAAGGTTAAGGAGAGAGATAGAATGATGTAGTCGATTTATACTAGTTCGGCTTATAACCCAATCCTATATCTAATCCTCAGGTATCTAACTTGAGTGTTTCACTAAAATCTTAAGTAGTAATTTGACGAGTCTCTTCAAACTCACAAGTGCATATTTTTCAAGGTTCTTTAACCTTTCACACTAGTAGTATTTAACTAGCCTCTACAAGCTCTCAATGAATGAAGAAGTATTTTGCTCGATATAAGCTTCAATGATTTCTCTCAAAAGGAATTTTTCACTTTCTAAGACACAAGAGCTTTGATAATGATATAACTTTCAAAAGTACTGATGTTGTGAATATATTTCGAAAATCTGGCTTCCTTCACTTGTTTCACTTGTTATTCATAACTGCAGTGGTTCTTCTTTAAGTAGACATTTCCTTCAACTAGCTATAGCTTTATTTCAATTCTAAGTTTGACTTTGCATCTAAGGAATTTTCAATATTATCTCTACTGAAATCTTCCAATATTCAAAGATTAAGACATTATATCAGAGCTAATTTTTTAACTTAGTAAGATCCTTCCAGATATTGTGAAATAAATAAGATAAATTCATTAAAAAGATCCTACAAAAAATGAATCATTTATCCTATTATTTTATTTCTATTTAAGAATTATATCATTATCCATACAAGGAATAATTCCAATTTAAATTTTGAATATTATATAATTATCATTAAATTATTAATAATAAACCTTGCCTGTTGATTTCATATCAGACCAGAATTGTTAAGCTCACGATTGATTGGTCTTAAATTAGATAAAATGATTTGAAAGTCACACCCCACTATTTTGGCAGCAGCTAGCTAGCTGAGTTGACAAGTATTAAACGAAACCAGATCCGAACGACGTCGCTTAAGTCAAAAACGCACAGCACCACTTAACAGGGGCAATTTCGTCATTTCACGTGCAGAGAATTTAGAGATTGTTGAGCTGACTTGATTAGTTCGTAGAATTCCGTAGTTGCTCGTAGCGTATTGTCTGTAATCTTGTAACTTCGCAGGTTTTATAGCGGAACTTCAAGTGGTTGCTTGAAGCAGTGGAAGTAGGGATCCAAAGGGGATTGCTGTAAACTGCGTTGTTGTTCATTTCTTTTACGCACTCAATGTGTTCGACGATTTGCTCGTGAGAGTTTGTGTGAGAGAAATATTCAAGATTCGATAGAAGATTGTTAACACTTTCGATATTGGATTAACAATTGACTTTATATGTTTTTAACGTTTCTCACAACATCTTGCAACTTTGGATGCGATCGAACCAAGGCCGCAATATAAAATCATAGATCTATTAAACATTTATATCTTGTTAATGACTGAAAAAGCAAAAACCTGAAGTACTGAGACATAGCTGAAGCCATTCATGTGCTTGGAGCTAGGGAATAGAAAAACGGTAGCTTTCCTTCCCCAAGCTGTCCAGTGGAATAATTTGCACAATCACTCATTAATCTCACAGGATTTTCAGACATTTAAGAGCTATAGGAACTTGGATTAACATTAAATAATGATCACAGGTATCAGAACTTCTTGATCTGCAATTTTAATAACAAGTTTTTGACCTCGAAGAACGAACTGGTTGGCAGGAAACATTTGCATAGACCTTGTTAAGATGGTGCTGGATGAGATTCCTCTTGTCTCCTTAGATCAGGTCCGAGTGAGTGAAATTTTAAAATAATGACTTATAAATCTTATTTTATATGCAACTCACTTCGTTTTTATGTCTTTTTTTGATGTAAGACAACTTCACTCATAAATAATATTTATGATGATTATAGGCCAATGCAGGAAAGCTAATTATTTGAAGGTTCGTCCATGGCTGCCATCAAAGCATCTCTCCATGCTGGCTCCAACAGCATCAAAGCAAAAGGGTTCAAAGAATTTGAAGGGTTTGGGAAGCAACACCTCCTCTATTTCTGTTGAAGAAAACCCTGAGATTTTCAATTCACAGCTTCATTGCACATAAGAATACGAAATTGACACAGATCTGTCAAGATTCCTGGTGTCCTGATCGTATGTGATTAATCACAAATCAAAACCTGAACATGATTAACTCAACTTCCAAGTACATTGATCACTAAAATATCTGAATCTTTGCCTCCTTCACAGGTTATACCTTCTTTATATTCAAATTTCCACAGATATCACATCACTGCATATAATACGAAACTGCAGAATCATGGAAGATATGGAGTATCTAACATATATAATAATTCCTGAAAGAACTCTTTTCTTAAAAGGGCAATTACTCTAAACAGTAGCAATTAATTTTTGTTTATTCATTTCATTACATATGTAAGATTGAACTCAGACTTTAACAATATTGTTAAACAAAACAGGAAAATAAAGTGAATGATTAACAAGTTAAGCTATAGCTTCAGGTCATCATATCACAGACTCATACATGACCATCCCAATAGCTGCTCAAGCATCCTTGCCAAGCCAGCAATGACATTACCTCCTGAAAGAACCAAAAGTTAAGAAAGCTACCTACAGAATCAAAAGTTCTTCAGAAGTTCACAGTAACTAGAAGACGGAGTCAAATTCTGAAGGCAAGGGCTGTATAACAGAAAAGCGTCGTTCCAGTTATCCAATTGTAATTTAGGCATTTGGAGTTCTGGTAGCATGTCTTTGTCCATGCTTAATTGCAGTGAAGGCCCTCTAATCATCTCCTTTGGCTTTTCAACTCTGTTATTCTCTTCCACTTCTTTCTTGAATAACACATACTGCATAGGCATTGGAACTGGTTCTTCATGATGATGACAGAAATAGATGTTTTCCAATGATGAAGATGGTGGGGATGATGATGGAGATGCTCGGGATTTCTTCGTTGTTGTCTCTTCTTCGATTGCTGCTCTTTGCTCCAGCTCTTTCAAGGAAGTTGCTTTTCTGAAAATCTTGCATAATACTATATCCTGCAATTATTGAATATCATCACCAAACAATAAATTTCAGTACGTTTTTGTGATTTCTTTCCAACAACATCATCAAAATTGACTTTAGTAGGTCACAAGGTCCCATCTTTCATAAATTTTCATTACTCTTGTCACTTTTTTGGTGTAGAAGTACTGTTCTTTTGAATTCAGTAGAGACTTTCAGAAGTTCTTTTTATGCTAATATCTATCTGTCAACCTTGTTTTCTTCTTTTTCTAGAACTGATATGAATTGGTAGATGGTGATATGTGGAAATAGTTTAAACCTGACTTATATTTAACATGTCAAATTCTTCCTCCAGGAACTATTAAATGGCATTGAAGAGCTTATCCTGTCAATTACGGTTACCTTAGGTAAAGGGCGTGAATCAGGAAGGCGATACTCGTTCATGACCCAATCAGTCCTTATACCTTTTGGAGATCTTCCCTTATAGAAAACAAGAGTCTTTCTTAGTCCAATAATCCTCTTGGGATCTGATAAGCTCAGAATTCTGCGATCAGAACCGGTAGCCTTCCAAAATCCATTCTCAGTAGTCCTGTTAGGCCTCCCTTCAGTTCCGTGTTTTCTGTCTCTAGGCACAAAGAAGTACCACTCTCTCTCCCCAAGCTTTGCCAGTCCTACATTGCAGCATTCGATGTATGTCAACTTGAGCTTAATCATACTAAAAAACATGAAATGGAATCAAAACAAGCTAAGTATGTGTATGTGTACGAGGCAAATCCCAAGGTTCATGACGGTAGATGTTGACACATCCTATAACGTCGACATGAAACATTTTTCCATAAACCATGTTCCTGAGGTAAAAATCGAGGAGCTCCTCTTCTGTAGGATGGAAACGAAAACCTGGAAGATCAAGTTCTGAGGTTGGTTCATCCATCTTATTGGCAAGTAGCCAATGCTGGTTACTTGGTAGTGGCTATGGAACTATATCAGCTGAATCTTTCTGATGTTTGTGTTCTGGTGTAACAACTATAAATGTTTGGAAGTGGTTGAATGCAGAATACACTGAGGCAAGGATGTGTATATATAATAAAAAGTGTAAGTAGGAGGGTTAGTTTCGGATAAAACCTTGACAAAAGTTGGCTGACAGACAAATCATCTCAAAAGAAAGACTTGGTCACGACCCAATAAGTCCCAGAAATTGGAACTTTGGGGGTATGATTAACATCGTCTCAAATGGTGGTGGCACCCACACGGTTTATCAGAGTCACCAGAGACTTTAACTCAGAGCCAGAGTTGGACATTGACAGGTCTTGTGCTGTCATGTTGCTTGACCTCTTTTTCTTATTGATTCTGGCATGTTACATGGAAAATTGCAAGGCAGTAGAGGGTTCCAACCACATAATTTGATTTTTTCTGAAGCTAAGAACATATATTGCACTACAGCTTCTAAAATTCAACATAGTATGTGAGCATTTGGTCTTTTGCCTCGTCAATCTGGAAACCTTTTGTATTGAATTGGTCATCTCAAATGGTTTTGCTTCCCTTTAGCTTGGAAGTTCAAACATTCGATGAACTGTGTCGGGTTCCTGTTATGAAGAACTCAACTTCCTTCAATTACCAAAACCAGTTCTTCCTATTCTAGCTTCTGTGGAATAAATTTTTATTTTAGGAACACAGTAAAATAATGTCTTTCAATCAGCAAGAAATATTCTCGTTTGTTTATAATATCTAGTTCACTTTATTACAGCCCTTCTTCAAAACCATAGATATCTGAAACCTGTCCCAATAACACTGCAATCCTATGTTTTATATCTGGTTCAGAGATGCACCGTGTTTCCTGTTGCATCATTTTCCTATCTTCCCAAAAGTTTAAACTTTTTCACCTAAGGATCAGAACTTGGATCCTGTCATAGTTCTAACGTTCACATCTGAGTAACAGAGTTCAGGCATTAAAATTTGAAGCTGTAGCTCCTATGCACGTTCAAGGATTATATGAAGATGCTTACCCCACAACCACAAATGTTCATATGAATCGAAAATCAAATTAAGCAAATTATCGGTTGGCGTCAAGTTGAAATCAAAAGTTCGCTTAAGTAACAAAAAGTTTTAACCTTTAATTTCAGGTTCAACCACCATGAAACTGAACTGAAGATTGATATCGACATCCACAACAGTTCTTACAAGAATCAGATTTTCAATCAATTAGTGGGCCAGAATTTCTTTAAATTCCACAGATGCAAAAACAAAAAAAGAGAGAATCCATGATTTTTCCAAATTGCCAATTCAACCCAGTGCTGCATTGTCGTAACTTGCATACTTTTCCTTCCATGTGATTATTATCTAGGACTTGGCAAATGGCTCTTGATGCACTTTTTGACTTGGAAGTCTTCTCCAAAGACGACCCCAGAAAGTCTCCATTTTAATTAAACTATAAGCTTTGCTACTCCACTACTATGTTAATATCTAATTTGCTTTGCTGCTAATGATATGCTTAACTACTCTACCACAGTCCAATCCATGGCTAGTTGAATCTCATGAGAGCTGGTTTGTTTAAGTATCAACATCAAGCAAGCAAAAGAAAGTGGGGAATCAACATAATGGACTATCAATAGCTTTTGCTGTAATCTCCTTCTCCATGCATTTTCCAGGAAAATGCATGGAGAAGCTGTGCTTATCAATCAAGTAAGCAAAAGCCATTGACAGTTTCCTCGAAAATGCCATGATTGTGAAACACTAATGAAACTCTTATAAGTGTTGGTATTGGGGAGCCCACTTTTACGAGAGATCTTTATTATAGATTCAGTGAAGGAATATACTTGTGGGCTTTGACATCACACTCTAACTTAAAACCTTAATGCATTAAAAATTATAAGTCCTTTCTACTTATATATCCTTTCTACTTATATATCCTTTATTAGTTCCATCTCTTTCTAACGTAGGATTCACAATTATATTTGAAATCTCAATAATCTCTTTCTCAAATGTAAATTTTTACATTAGACTTGGACTCCCCTTTGAGTGAAAGCCTTTTTCTACTTTTTTCTTAGCAGTTCGAATATATGACGTTACCACTCCACTAGTCTGGGCCTACCAAGAATTTCCTTGCTTTTTCACGTGAGGAGGCAACCATAGGATTCGACTACTGACTCTTTACTTGTCCATTGTTGAACTATTGACTCTGATACTATTTGTTAGTATTGTAGAACCCACTTTTATGGGAGATTTTCATTATGGACCTAAAGAAGAAATATACCCGTGGACTTTGACACTGCAGTACTCTAGCCCAAAATCTTATGGGTCTTTTCTACTTTTCCAATATGGGATTCTCAAAAACACTTGAAATCCAACATCTGGAAATCAATATTAAGATTAGTACCAAGCATATTCTGTTTAGAACACCAAAACCAAATCATTTACGCAATCTCTGCGGAGCTTAGTTAAGTTCTAAAATGGACAAATTAAGCACAAGCCCCATTTAATTCCAGGGCAACTAATAGGGATCGATGGTGATAGAAAACTATGGTTGAGGCACAAATTGTTTATAGGGATACTACTGTTAGCCACCGCTAGAAGAAAAGGCGTCCCAAGGTAAAAGCTGGACCACTTGCTTCCTGTCATTTTCTTCCTCATTTAACTTGTTTCTGAAAGTGTATGCTAGAAGAAAAGGCTCTTTCTGTGTTTCCAGAATCACTTGCTATATAGAAACAAACAACGTATTTGCCGGGTGCCAAGTACCTTGCTGATGTAGTGAAGACGTAGAGTACAAGAAATTTCAAAGGGGAACCTTGTAATGCTTGCTAGTTCCTACACACGTATAAGAAAGGTATGGAACAAGGAAAATGCAAGTTGGGCCTGACCTTTGTGTATAATCCTACTAGGACTAGATGGGGAGGAAGAGGAACACCGTGTTCCAACAATCCAGGACCAGTAAATAAACTCAAACCAAGAGTATACGAATCATGGGCCCTTTGCATTATTAAAAACTTGCATGTTCCTTCGCAAAACCCAACCATATAGATAGTTTGATAATAAAAATGAGAATAATTATAGTAAAAAATAAGAATGATTATAATTATTATAATTATGATAGTTAATTAAGAGAAAAGAATAATTAATATTAAAATATTTTAAAATCAAATTATTATATTTAAATTAATTACATTTTAATTAATCATATTTTAATTAATTAACTAACTAAATTATAATTAATTAATTATATTTTAATTATAATTAATTAAAAATTAAAAATATTAGTATTTACCAGGAGGTGTTTACTCAGCTGAACCCACTGACTAATTTCCTTCACTGTACTGATACAGCTCTTTCTGCAACTGACCAAATATTTGCTGCATTCCTAAAGATAGGGATCAAATATTATCGTGTATTACTTTCCCGTTAATTTATTCCCGTATCCCCTTAAAACCAAGCACTGTCGGAAAGAACTTTGTTAAGAAGTCAGGTGTACGGGTGTAGGAACAAAGGAGACTATAGTGGAGAAGGTAGGTGTTGTTATTGTCAGGCTAGGAGTGATGGGGTTGGCAAATGCCTCAATGGAATGTCTACCACTACTGCAAGTTATAATGATTGCACCACCCCATACCAGCAGCAGTCCTCATTCAATCTTCTACAGTGGTCGTGCCTGAGACTGAAAGAAGCAGGATAGGACTCATCATTTTTTTTCCTTTCCGATGCTTGGAGCTTTTTAAGCAGGCATCAAACTTAGTCAGCCAAAATGGTTGTTCCAAAATGTGTTCACTTCCAACAAATTGCTTGGAGAATTTTTCTTTTTCTTTTTCTTCTTCACCTGTTTCAACCTAACAACATCTGCAGTCCTAGTTCCATATCAGGTCATTTCATGTTTTCTTCTTCTTACCTTAAATTTATAACCATGTTGTGTTCTGTTTCTAATTTCTATCCATTTTGTGTTCTTAATTAGAAAGAAAATGGTCCCCACACCAGCAATAGTTATCAGAGTTAAATATGACAAGCTCTAAAGGCGGCTCTCTTACTGTATCATCAATGCCTATACTAAAGAAAATGGACCAACACAGAGGCTAAATGACTGGCACGTATTGCATTGCACACAACCAAGCTGGTCCCCATCTACACTCGCAGTACCCAAAACCTGGACTTTTCTGATACTTCTTTCGGTAAACTTACGTAGCTCTTTACCTGGTTTTCTTGACCATCAGATATACGAAGTGGTTATGCAGAAACACTGTCAATCCACCTGGGTCGTGAGATGTGCAAAGTTTTGCCATTGCAAGTTGCAACCATTTAAAGTTTGAGGAATTTTGATTACCATATTCCCTGGTTGTTTTGTAGGTTCGCTTAGTTACAAGCTTTACAAAAGTTAACAGTACAAACAAAATCCGTCCCTGTAAATGAGCAGGACCAACAAGCGTAAGGCACTGACCACTCACTCACTAACCAACACCAACCAAGCATCAAGCAAGTTGGTGAAACTAAAAGATGTCTCATCATCCTTCAGTAACAGTCTTCATCATCAACTCGAACCCACCATTTCAGAGGGTCGAAACAGAGGATTTCATGTGCTCTAAAGTATATATCAGACATCAAAACAGTACCTTAAAACAAAAGATAAGGCATGCATGTGGTCTAGAGAGGATTGATACAGAGAGTAAAGCTGCTAATATTTTTGGATTTTACTTCTTGTTCTTTCCATGAAACATTTTTGTACATAACCCAGCCACAAAATACAAGCTTGGCACCTCCAACTTTAATTTTTTTTTCTTTTTTTCTATCTTTTCTATAATGCCAGCTACGTACAAAAAGAAAAGAAACCATTTTGTCAAAGTTTCCATTAATGACTGTGTCGCTTAAACCTGACCATACCTTTAGGGATTAGTTGGGATACGACCAAAAAGACAACCATAAAGCTAAGAGGAGGATTATAAAACTTTTCTCTAACTATTTACTTTATCTTTCCTTGCAAATGTCACTCTTTTATAGAGCCACCTCGGTCTGCAAAGTGGTGGCATTGAACCCTACCTGTAATTGCTGGGGTGGTTGCTGCTGCTGCTCAACGTCCCACCTTGCCTTAGCAATGACTCCATGCACAGGCACGTAATCCTACTCAAAACAAAACGTCATCATCATTTGCAAGCAAACACCAACTTGGCAAACTAAGAAAGATTCTATCTTCAAACACCTTATTGTCTTTCCATTTATGAACCACAAAATTATTCGGTAAGGCGACCCCAAGATATGTGTTTTACATTAAAGGAAGCAAAAGCCATGAACACACCTCAAGTTTTTGGACAAGTTCTTTTGCATTTGGTGCAGAGACAAAGATGTTCCGTTGGGATGGTTTAATGAAACCATCATCTACAGCTTTATCAACGAAAGTAAGAAGGGAATTATAATATCCATCAACATTAAGCAAACCCACCTGCATGTTTCACAAAACATTGTTTTGAGACCAAAGTAGAAGAATATCATATTGTTGTCTTACGTTTTTTAAGGATGCTTACAGGTTTATCGTGAATACCAAGTTGAGCCCAAGTGATGACTTCCAACAACTCTTCTAAAGTTCCATAACCGCCTGAAACCAATGTAGA
>JANZLC010000201.1:36933275-36944827 GCA_026413385.1 Erythroxylum gracilipes | reverse complement strand
AATAATAAGCAATTTTATAATAACAATAATAATTAAATTTGAAATATTAATAACATTTTTAATAATAAGTATATATAGTGAAGTAGGAAAATAATAATACTAATAATTAAATATTTTAAGGAATTTAAATATAATCAGAATCTTAAAGTTCATAATAGTAATAAGAAAATTGCTAATTATAAGAAATTTTATAATAATTATAATAATTAAATTTATTAATAAATTTAATAAGCATAATGAATATTAAAATACTAAATTTAATACTAATACTAATAATAATTGTAATAATAATATTACAAAAAGATTAATAAAATTATTAACAAGGAATTTAATAATTATTATAAAAAAGTTTATAATTACTCTCCAATATATTTTATAACAATAAATCATTTTATAATAATATTTAACTGTTATTATAATAAGCGGAATATAGTTTATTAATTAATGATTATAAACATTATTAATATTAGTATTTTTATTAATAAATATTACTAAATAAATTAATATACGCTTAATATCAACAACAAAATTAATAATATCTATGAATTATAATAAACATTTTATTATATTCACTTATACTGCAAAAGTCCAGAAGTTGATGTATAATAAATATTTATACATGGCTAGGATAAATCTTTTTTTGTCCAAGCCAAGCTGAAAACAGCTTGACTTTTTTAGTTTGCTCTCCTCTATCCACATAGTACGCGTGCTTTCAAATTCTCTGAGTAAAAACGGCGTCTAATAGAGTTATTCTATTAGACAAAGTAGGACAGATTAAAGTTGGATAGATGATGAGTCCAAATCCTCTGTCGCAAATCCCCTGTCTTACTCTGTCTTACGGGCTAAACGACTTCGCTTTTACTATAAAATTTAAATCCGTGACTTCCTCTGTACTCCTCCTCTTTTACTTAAGACAGTGTTTACACTACTATTCTTTCAAGCCAATACAGTTGTGTGTTTTCAAGCCAATACAGTTGTGTGCAACTTCGCGAGCTGGCCATGCATGGATTCGCCTAATACTTCTTACTCCTTATAGTCCACGAAAGCTTGGCCATCTAGTTTTATCTTTGCTCATCTTCCAGTTTAATTATTTAGTTTGTAGATTACCTTCACGCAATGCAGTTGTGTGTTTTCAAGCTGTTGTTACTTGAATGGTTGTGTCTTGGATCATCCCAAGGAAATTCCAATATAACAGTTACCTTCTGCATGTGAACGTTACAGTTTCTAACTTACTTCCTCACCAAAAGAATCAAGTAAAGGATCTACTTCCATGGATTTTCCGGTTGTTGCTTGTATCCCTATATGTATGAACTTTGTGTGCTGCATCCAATCAAAATCTTTTTTGCCGTCTTCAGAACCGAGATGCGCTGTATGTGACTTACATTGTAGAGATGAGAATTAAGGAACCTTTCAACTTGCCTTCTCAGTTAATATAGAGACAAGATCCGTTCGAGCTTTTTCCAATGCTTTCGGTAAATGCTCAGGCTTTCTCCCACCTGCCTGAGCAAAATTAGGTCTGCCACCACCTCCTCCACCACACGCCTTTGCTATGGGACCTATAAACTTTCCTGCCTGAATGCCAAGGTCAACAACCCCCGGAGTGAATGCAGCAACTAAACTCACCTTCCCTTCATCAGGACAGGAGCCCAAAACTATAGCTGCCGGATCTTGTAGAGCATCAATGAGATATTCAGCGGCACTCTTAAGTGAATCAGCATCTACATCATCCATGCACTCAACCAAAACCCTGAAGTCACAATATTTGCAAGCCATTAAAATGATTCATGACATCATTTGTTTCATTATGTTGCACAAGAATTTCACATTTTTCTGTAGCTATGTACATATCGAGCCCATGATAGAATTCCAAGGCCTCAATATGCCCCTTTCATGTATAGCATATATCTGTTTATATTGCCTCTAGGTAATGGTTCATGATACTTATAGAAAGTAGTTTAAACTGAGTGTTAGTAAAGGAAATATGCCCAGTTGAACTTTTTGACATGAAGAGCCATTGGAGACAACAATAAAGCATTAGAGATCTTTAAGAGTTAACTCGTGTAATCAGCAAGGCGACCGTACTTCTACTCCAGGTTTTACTTACCTAACTGTTGTGGAAGTGCCCACTGAGAATGCATTGCTAGCAATAACTGATGCTTTATACACTGCTCCCTTCGCACGCAAAGCAGAAACTTCTGTTCTTGCTATGCGCAACTCCTCTAACAGGTTTTCCACTCTGGTTGTCACCTCTTCCGCTTTCACCTTCAAAATGAAGTAAATAGATCTTTTCAGTTTGGAAAATGCTTAGCTAAAAGTTTTCTTATATTGATAAGACATGCCTTCAGCCTCAAGTACAGTGGAACAGAAGTAAATGGTTGGAGCAATTCAACTTTCGAGTATAGTGTAAGCAATTCAAGGCTCATTATGATATATGCTATCTCACATGCATCAACTCGATAGCTATACGGCAACTACTTATGCATGTTACAGGAAAAATAGATGCTAAATGCAAACTATTCATTACTGCACCACATACACTTCCCCTTTCAAAAGAGTTCAATTTGAGTTTTCAATAAGAGACATAATAAAAAAAAAAGACAAAAAAGATAACATACTTTAAGGATGGAGCATAGACGTTTCATCTGGGAATCTCTGGAATTGATGTATTCAATGAACGCTTCACCAGCCACAGCTTCAATACGCCTGATTCCAGACGCAATACCCTGTTCTGAAATGACTTTGAAGGCACGTATTTCAGCTGTATTGCTGACATGGGTTCCGCCACAAAGCTCCATGGAGACACCTGGGACTTCTACAACACGTACCTAACTTGCATAAAAATCTTTTAGATGTTTCATCTTGTCCACCAAAGATCATAGAATCAAGTTTTTGTGCTGAATCTTATCATGGATGCAGGAGATGTATTTGTAAAGTTGAACTAGAAGGCCAGCACCTTTAACAAATTAACTTGGCAACATCATTATTATGTCACACAGTAAACCATATACTGTACAATGGTCTAATAGTGTGATGAAGAATCATTATTAGCTTAACTGTTAACTATGACAGTCTCTTTAGTCTCTTTGTTATTCTCTGTAGTAATATCTTTGTTTAACAGTAACTTTTAATCAATATTGTGTACTAGTCAATTACGTAATAGACGCTGAATTAGTATAGAGTTACTTTAAAGTTTCTCGTCTAGCTTAGAATTAATAGCTACTAGAAGCACGAAATAAATTTGATTCTTCTTTAAAGAACTAATTGGGCAAACTCTATATAATATTTATTTGACTTTATTAAAGAGAAAGAGGAGTGACCTTTTTTTAGAAATTATGAGTTTCAGCCTTGGAAAGTGTGATCTTTTGTTGCTAAGAGTGATTTCTAAGAACCTATTATTTGTAATACTAATAGTTTTGCATATTGCATAACTTACAAGAGAGTGATTCTTAGTTCTTGTTACAAAATTCAGGAGTAACTTATAGACCTATCATTTTGTTTTTATTTGTTAAAAGTCTAGTAGCTCTAATTCATTAACCTTCATAATGCATAAAAGTGCTCAGCAGAGGCTGAAAGGCTAATACATTTGAGTACACTCATTTTATCTTGTTCATGGTAGAAACTTGGACCTGCTCTCCGTATTTTTCTCCATACATTGCAATAGCCTCAGCTTCTTTTGCATCTCTAAGAGGCACAACCTTCGTTTGGAGAACTGCCGCATCCCCGATCCATCCATTTAACAATCGTTCAATTTCTTCTAGCTCAGTGTCAAGGAGTGGTCTATGGAAATTAAAATCAAATCTGAGGCGATCGAAAGCAACAAGTGAACCAGCTTGCGATTTTTCCTTGCCAATAACTTTTTTCAGTGCTGATTGTAACAAATGGGTTGCAGTATGATGAACCTGCAGGACATCGAGGACTTACGGTAGACAAAGTGCAATGTTTTTGAATATAAATGCTGCAAGAAGGCTTTGCTTCAAAAGTAATAACGGATATACTATTTCTAGTTATTTAGAGATGTATAAATTATCTCATGTAGTATGTAAACTTTTGCCATAAAAGTATTTACTAATATATTTACTGAAACTCAGGGACCTTAGCTCGCTGCCTCGATTTTGCATCTACTTCAGCATTCACTTCTTTGCCAACCTCTAGAACTCCCTCTCTGATAGTCCCCTTGTGAACAAATATATTAGTAGGAGATTTTTGAACATCTTTGATCTCAACCACAGCTTTCTCTCTGTTCCCATCATCAGTAACATACAGAAAGCCATGATCTGCGATTTGTCCACCTGATTCAGCGTAAAATGGTGTCTTGTTCAGCAAAACTTCCACTTCATTTCCTTCAGATACCTGTATTACTGGTTTCCCATTAACCATGAGACTTTCAATTACAGCCCTTGCAGAGAGGGTGTCATATCCTAGAAATTCAGTGTCGGAGACATCTTCAACAAGATTCCCTCCATCTTCACCTCCAAGTCTAACAACATTGTGTGCAGCCTGTGATTGACGCCTTTGACCTTCCATCTCAATATCGAAGCCATTCATATCTACTCCAACATTGCGTTCCTCAGCAATTTCTTTTGTTATCTCTACTGGAAATCCATATGTGTCATACAAAAGAAATGCATCTTTTCCTGATAAGCATGGTATATTTCCAGTTTTGTTAGCATTTGACACTGCATTTGCTATCATTTCTTCAAGCAATTTTTCTCCTCTCTCTAGTGTCTGAACAAAACGAAATTCTTCCCTTTGCAACTCCCCAAGAATTCGAGTAGCTCTAGCCTTTACATCTGAATCAATATGGGTACTTAACTCTATCACCTTTTCAGCAATTGCAGGCAGAAATGCTCCTTCGAGATTGCCCTTACCATCCCCCTTTATACCAAGCAACCGACCAGTACGCACAACCCTTCTAATAAGCCGACGAACTACATAGCCTCTACCAATATTTGATGGAAGTACTCCATCTGACAAGAGATAAACTACTGCTCGTAGATGATCCCCTATAATCTGGGTACATTACAAGACAAAAAAGTTACATTTGCCATGAGGGTTCATAATATATTTCTGCCAATGGAGTCAGAATTAGCAGTCATACTTTCAGCTTCATTTTTGCTTGATCATCAGCATGAACATATGATACATTTGCCAATTCAGATGCCTTCTCTATAATGGGATAAATCAAGTCAGTCTCATAATTGTTTGGAACCTGCATTAGAAGTCACACAACAGATAAAACTTTAACTGATGAACCAAATGTTGCTACAAAATATGATGCTGAAATAAAAATTACCACTTAAAAGGACATGTGATGTAGAGTATTTGAAGATTTTAACATGAAAAAAAAAATTGAATTTCTTCACACTTATGAGCACCTTCTGAAGGATGCGAGCCAAGCGCTCCAGTCCAAGACCAGTATCAATATTCTTCTGTTTTAATGGTTCAAGTGATCCATCATCCATTTTGTTGTACTGCATGAATACTAGATTGTAAAACTCTATGAACCTACTATCATCTCCAAGATCCTGCCAATCAATCATCCAGAGAAGTAAAAGAAAGGAAGCATCAAAAACTTATGAGAACTTCTGCATAGTTAGAGTTCTCTACAATCCCTCTCCACCCCCTCTTAATTTTGGTAAAAAAGAAAAAATTGTGACCTAAAGTTATAACAACAGGAAACATACTGCATCTGAATGCCCCCTTTCAGGATAGAAATCATAATAAAGCTCAGAGCACGGACCACAAGGACCAGTGACCCCACTGGTCCAAAAGTTGTCTTCTGCACCCATCCTCTTTATACGTTCAACAGGAACTCCCATCTGACGGATGCACAGTTGTACTGTTAATGAATTGAAAGCTAATTGTATCTCGGACGAGATTATAAAATAAGATAAGCATAAAGTTTGAAATGCATATTGTAGGTTCAAATGAGAGAAAACTAGGCTGCATGCTTCAAGAAAAGATAAAAACTTGTGGTTCAAATCATTAGCCCCTAATAGACGATTGGAAGCAAAACTTGGTCGATATAGAGAACTATAACAAAACTACTTGTTATAGGTTTAAGTTAAGAAAAGATGCAACTTCTGATGCACTTAGAGAGTGATATTACAATAAAAACGAATGATGCTAACTACACTAAGAAAAACAAATGATGACCCTTATCTTTACCTCGTTATGCCATATTTCAAAAGCTTCATCATCATCTTCATATATACTCACCCACAATCTATCAATGGGCAGTCCAAATCTGCAGGATACAAAATTATTCTTCATTTTAAATGACATCACTTCAAAGTTTTTGAATAAATAACAGCAATGTTATAATCAAGCATACTCTTCTGTTGAAATCTCCCATGCCCATTTAATTGCTTCTTTCTTGAAGTAATCTCCAAAACTGAAGTTCCCAAGCATCTCAAAGAATGTCTGATGCCGGGCTGTTCGGCCAACATTTTCCACATCATTAGTGCGGATGCACCTTTGTGCTGTTGCTGCCCGAGGAACTTCTCTAGGAACCTAAACAGAAGTGCCAGTCCCATAAATAGGCTCATACATCCTCATTTATGAAAAAGAAAAGTCAGATTAGAATTTTGCTGCAAATAGGAAAAGTTAGATGATAATACAATCCAAGATTCAAGAGAATAGGAAAATGAAAATCATGTAATGAACCATGGTACACATACTTGAGTTAAGTTCGAAGAATTATCTGGGATTAAAAACTTGTTGCTTACCTTCCCAAGAAATATAGGCTTGAATTGAAGCATTCCTGCAATTGTCAGAAGAACAGTGGGATCATCTGGAACTAGAGAAGAACTTGGAAGAACTTTGTGACCACGAGAAGCATAGAAATTAAGGAATCGACGGCGTAAGGAATCCCCACTTACTGGGTTTTCCTCAGTTTTATCCCCCATTTCCTCAACCACAGGCTGTGCTGACACTGAAAAGAAACATGATAAACCCTTTATCCACTGAAAGGGGAAGCTTAAGCACAACTTATAAGGCTTAATTCACACAATTAACTTAAGCAACCTGAAGTGCTTCTTGTGCTGAATTGTGAACCAGGTGCTCCTTTTAATACACATTGGCCCCAGTAAAAAGTACTTGATGCAAAAAGGCCAACATTTCCTGTGATAAAACATCATCTACTACATGTTACCACAGAAAAGAAATAAAAGGTAGACACATAACACACATAGAACAGAACACCGAAGACAGGCCTTCTAAGAAATTCAATACTCAATCCTAAAGAAAAAGAAAGAAACTTGAGCTCCAAATTAAAGAAAAGTATGGAACTTCAACCATCATTTATCCATATATGTACAATTATTACTCATAAAGATATCTCTCTACCTCACTCTCTGCACTTTTCTTCCACAAACATGAAAAGGGCAAGATAGAAAGAGAAGCAAAAGAAAAATGGAAAGGAGGAAACTTTACCAGGTGATTGGAGGAACTTGGTATATGGTTGAATTAAGAGTAATGGTTGTGGAATTGGGAAAAGAGATTTTCCTCCATGGACGCTGTGTAGTGGCAGTTTCAGGATTCCCATGGCAGAACTTTGTCCTTCTCTTCCACTTCCACACTAAAAAGCTATAATCTTTTAACTTCAAATGAAGTTTTTCAGAACTATGTCTCCAATCTTTGAAGAGATAAACCTTTCGAACGTGTCCACATACTAACTCATCATCTGTCACTTTTCTATTGCCATTTTCCTGCTGCTTTTATAGTTGCAAGTTTGTTCTGTTGCTCATTTTTGTGGCCATTTTTGTTCTGTGTTCCTTGGTGGAGCATATATGAAAAAACCCAAAGGCCTAAAGGAGGTAGGCTAAGGCCTCTAGTCCATTGCTAGTTGAGCTTTGGTCCCATCTAAATATTTTTTTAATAGTATATTTATTTCTATTTTAATTTTTGTTTTTATTTTCAAAATCAATAAAAATATCTCTTTGATTTTTTTGTTTTTAATTTTTAATTTTGATTACTTTTAGTTTTAAAAATTATAAAAATTATAAAAAGTGTTTTTTAGTCTATTTTTTCATAGTCTGAATTACTACTATTAATATATATTTTATTTTATTAATAAATATTATATAAAAATTAAAATAAATTTATTTAATTAAAAAATATTTTTATTTAATTTTATTTAATATGTAATTAGTATTAGTGATAGAAATATAACTACGTTAATATTAATAACCAAATATTTTTATTTTAAAGAAAAACAAAAATAGAAAATAGAAAACGAAAACGAAACTAAAATTAAAATTAAAAACTACCAAAAAAAACAGAAATAGAATCAAACGATTCCTAATGATAAAAAACCAAGTTTTTTTTAGTTTAATTCATTTTTAAAAAAATTTAAATTATCATAAAAATTTGTGATTTTTTTATTTTCATAAAGTCTTATAAAAAATAACATGACATAAATATTACATTTAAACCAATTAAATATTATTAATATAATATTTCTATTCAATTTTTAAATTCAACTTGAATTAATTAAAATCGATTATAATTTGATCAATTTAAATCAAATTTAATTATTTCAAAACTTAAATTAAATCGTCATATTAATAATACTTAATTATATATATAGAGAGAGAGAGAGGGAGAGAGAGACTCCCAAGATATTCTAATATAGTAAATTCAACCAAGAAATTTATTACTAGGATTATAGTAAAAAACGAAGTCGTTTTGATATTTGTTATTTCAATTCAGTTTGGACCATCGCTACCTATGACTGCCTCTTTGCATTACTAGTGTCGTCATCCATCATGTTGATTTTCATGTTGGGTGGCTCATATCCAACAGGAACCGTCTTACCTTGTCTTAAAAAGACTCATTCCTAAACCTGCCAAACTCCATTAACGTTTTCTTACAAATTTGCCAAGCTACTCCATCCGTAGGGACAGACTTTAGTGAGATTAGTAGCTATAAATTGATCACAAAAAAGATTTTGAGTCCCAGAAGATTGAACAAGTGGAACTTTCTGTGGCTCCTGCCGTTTTCTTGATGATCTAACCTAAACCAGCAATCCGTAGCTTCACCTAACTCCATTAATACCCTGAGTTTCACCTGTTTATTCACTAAGGGCCATAGATGGGGAACCACATGTTCCCTTATCAATATCTTTATATATAATATAAGTTGGTCCCCAAGAACTTATGCTGCCTTCTTCTTCTCCTTCTTCTCAACTTCCACCAAATAATTCAGTAACAGGAAGCCATGAATATCAGTCCCAAGAAGCTTGTGAAGATGGCAAGGAAGTGGCAAAGACTAGCTGGCTTGAAGAGGAAAAGACTTACCATACCTGGAAATGAAATGAAACCAGTTGCTGATAAAGGACATTTTGCTGCGTACACAACTGAGCAGAAACGATTTGTGTTTCCCATTTTTTATCTCAACAGTCCAATCTTTAAGGAACTACTGATAATGTCTGAGGAAGAGTTTGGGTTACCAGGAAATGGCCCGCTCAGGTTAGCATGCGATGCAGTCTTCATGGAGTATGCAGTTTCTCTTATCAGAGCAGGAGTAGGAGAAGAAATGGAGAAAGCTCTTGTCATGTCCATGGCTTCCAGGAACAGTAGATGCTCATTTTCTTATTCTCTTCATAGTCAAAACCAACCTGAAAATCAATCTTCTGCTCACTACTGTTTTTGAATTTTAATTCGCTAAAACATATCGACCACAACAACACCAATAGTTTCAGACCATTTTTGGAGAATCCCAGGAACTATCTCTGGTTCTGATCTGTGCAAACTTGACCAAGAACAAAATTGAAGATGCAGTGGAGCATTTTCAGGAACAAAAGTATCAGTTATCAGTTCATGTGGATTAGATTTATCAGTTTTTTTCATGTGGCGAACCAATTGGGTTGTCACTTGTTAATGTCTTGGTTTGGCACTTAGAAGTTTCTTTTTTCCTTTTTTTCTCATGGAGCATAAGGTTTTTAGCACCGTTGTACTTGGAAAAAGTAATTTAGAAATAATCAATTCATGAGAATTATGAAAATTGAGTTCAAAGCACTAAGATTATTATGTAAAAGGTTAAAGGATATGGATTTTTCTTGTTTTTAATTACATCAACAAAAACATCAATTAAGTGAAAATCCTAGTAAAGGACATAGGCTTAAGGCTAGCCTGCACTTCGCCTGTGGCCCAATCGAGCCAACCATCACATAATTACTAATATGACGCTTGTATTAGAGTTCGGATCTTCTATTTAATATTATGATGTCTTATTTTGTCCCATGAATCTAAACCATTCATTTATATAGGTTCTGCGTAGGTCCCGTATAAATGAATGCGAGACTTGTATAAATGAATGGCTGAAATTCATGAGACAGAATAAGACACCATAATATTAGACAGAGAATCCCGTACCCTTTTACTATCCTTCCAAAACATTTATGTTCACCAAACTCATAAGGTGGTATAGATGTTCATGATGGTGACAAATTCCTCTTATCTGCTATGTTTCTTGTGGTTCTTCAGTTCCTGTCCCCTCGTGTCATTCACCTACTTAGCAACATCAGTTATTTGTTGGTTTCCACATAGTTTGGAACCCGCCAAAGTTCTTGAACTGAGAAACATTGTCACAAGCAATGTCTCCTTTGGTTCTCTCCTGTATATCTACTTATCTCCACAACTCAATCCTTCCTCTTCATTCTCCAGGGTTTCACTTAAAATGATCAGTGCCAAGAAACTCCTGAAGATGGCCAAGAAAATGGCAGAGGCTAGCAGCTATAAACGAGAAAAGAATTTCTCTGACAGGAAGACAAATACAATACAGAAACATCTTCATTCTGATGCAGTTTTGTTTATGGATGGTAACTGGCCCGGCTAAATATCTAATTGAACTTGAACTATTCAACTCTTATTGGACCGGGCCAAACAACATTTTTTTTCGAATTGGCGTCAGATTGGATCAAGCCAACACTTCCAAACCCAAGTCAAACCGAAACTTAATCGATTCAAAATTTTACCCGTGGGCTGGGCTGATTTGTGGACCTAGTTTTGTTGGAAATTGTAGTTTCATTGTTGATTATGTAAGCAGATGTTCATTGTCTTAATGTCTCTCTCAAGTTCAAAGTAGTCACCAATTGCTAGTGCCTGGTTTCTGATTTTTTTTTCCTGATATTGAAACCACAAATTTTGTCAAATCAATAATTTAATAAATAAAATTGTCAATGACACTTTTAATCCAATATCGTACTTAAATTAATTCTCGCTCGTATTTGGTGAAACTCTAAATACTTGCTCAATACTATTATTAAATATTTAACACTGTTGCATTTACAAACTGGAGTCATACCTCAAATTTTACTTAAGCGAAGACCAGCTTTACAAAAGGACTTTGGTGATCGATGGTTCAAAGATTATATTTTTAATCAAAGATTATACTTTTAAGAACAAAAGAGAAGTGAAAACGATTCTTTTTTTTTTTTGGATGCAATGGACGAAAAACAGCAACACAACCTACTTAGTGCAGCCAGCGGCGGTACAAAATACCGCGCTGGTCTCGACGAAGCTGAACCCTTATAAGCTGCGGGGGGGCTT
>JANZLC010000201.1:36902204-36915083 GCA_026413385.1 Erythroxylum gracilipes | reverse complement strand
GACTCATGCTTTAGCTAGGGTAGCCTTATTACATGCAAACTCACATCACTGGACTGATCGTCCTTCTTGTTTAGTCTTCATTTTAAATTCAGATTGTTCGACTTCTGTTATTGTTGAGAGGGAAAGGCTATTAGGTTCCGGGTGTACAGGGTAAGCCTGTTGGCTTGGGTTAGTTTTCTTTGTGTTCCTTACCTTTGTCTGTTTTTTGCGCTATTGTTAATTTTATTCAAAAAAAAATTATACACACATGTTTTGCAAATATTTTCTTTTTTTATATACACACAATCTTTTCATATATATATATATATATGGGCTAATTATCAAAAAAAAGCTCAAACTTTTGTTAATTTTTCAATTATAGCTTGAAGTTTAAAAAATATCAATAAAATGTTCAAACTTTCAATTTTTTTTAATTCTAGCCAAACTTCAAAAGGTAACAATAAAATGCTCAAATTTTTAATTTTTTTTCAATTCTAGACCGACGTTATCTGTTGTTCTTTCCATGTCCTCAATCCTTTGTTTTTGTTTGTTATTCTGACGTCTCAAACTACTCTCACATTACAGTGTACTGCACTAGTAAGCTTTTCGTTTTTAGTTGGTTCTCTTGATACTCTTAGTGTAAGGGTGTCAGAGCTGCGTAATCTAAAAATTGAAAGGTGAGAGAGTCAAGAAAACAATCTAAAAATAAAGGGAAAAACTTAGATCAAAATGTAAAGTCGTTAGGATTGTGTAATCTGATTTAGGTTATTTTTAAACAACAATGTCATTTTAGTTACTGCACCTCAGCCAAAATTAACACAACAAATAACTAAACGACGTCGTTTCAATAATCTTCATTTATTGTATTAATGATTAAACGATGTCGTTTTACTAATCTTCATTTGTTGTGTTAATTTTGACTGAAGTATATTAATAGTTAAGAATTCTAAAATACGTAGCAAGTCACGTCAGTAAACTTAACAGAAATAATAATGTCGGGCTATAATTGAAAAAATAGAAAATTTAAGCATTTTATTATTAATTTTTGAAGTTCGAGCTATAATTGAAAAAAATTTGAAAGTTTAAATATTTTATTATTATTTTTTAAAACTTCGTACTATAATTAAAAAATTAACAAAAGTTTAAGCTTTTTTGAGTAAAGACACATTCGGTAAGAATTTTTCCTGTACTCACACACACGGCCGGAAAAAATTTAAGCAAGTTGGTCCCCTTAAGGAGCTCACGTCGACGGGTTTGGCACCTCTTTGTCGTCTCTTAGCCACCTGAGGCTGTACCTGTTTCCGACTCCATTTTCAACCACACAACTCGTATTCCTTCACGGTTGTCTCATCCCAAAAAGACAATTCCATTTTGGAAATAGTCGATGATGACAAAAATTGAACAGGCCTCCTTGTGATGATCATAACTTTTAAGAATCAAGAAGTTGAAAAACTTGGAACTTCTCTGGTGAAATCTCAACTCCAACAATCTGTGTTGAAACAGGAAAGTTAAATTGTCATTAAGCAATGAAGAAATGCCTTTATTTGTCAGGAATCAAGAATGTTGGGATAATGAAATAAAAACATGTACTTTTTTGTTTGGTATCTTTTTCCAACCTTTAAATTTCTCAATTAAAAACCAAAAATTTCGGATCAAAAAATTGTCTTCGTTAATATTAAAATAACATAACGATTTTAAAAAAAGAACATAATTAGAGATAATAATGGGCCGGCCCATATCAGTTTTTTAAAATAATTCTTTTTAAAATTAAAAGTATAAAATAATGTTTTTTTAATAAAGTCCGGGTTTGAATTATCCAAACTCAAACTTATCCGAGACCAACACTTCTAAGCAAAACATAATAAAATCATGACTAATACTTTGAAGAATTATATAACTTTTCGTCTTTGTCAACATAATTCTTGAATTACTTATAGCAAACAAATTAATATTTATGAACACAAAATATAATTACTTATTTAATATTTAATAACCATGTGAAAAAGAATATATCCTTCTAAATATCAATCTTTACATTGTTTTGCAAAATATTAAGGGAGGTGACCGAGTTGGTGGAGTGAGGAGTATAGGGCTAAAAGATCCCGTGTTAGAATCCTTCTACTTACGCTCTTTCTATCGAGTTTGTCATACAAAACTTGTCTAGTGCAGAATACCTTGACGTTTACTCAGTGCACATTTAAAAGATAACGAACGTGGGTTTCTCTATTTCAAAAAAAAAAATCATGTAATTGATTTATCCAATTTTTAATACTTAATTGAAAACTTTAAAACATGAAATGAAAATGGAATCTAAAAGATTTAGAAATTTGTCGCCTGCCAACTTAGTACCAGATTGAAAATCAGGACAAAACTTCGACCAAGTCGGTTGGTAATAGAACTAAACTAGCTATCATGGAACAATCCGCCAACAGTTGAGGCCCTGAAAAGCTAAGTTGCTTATAAATTGCTTGGTGAGTTTGAAGATTGGATCAAGCTTCAAGGCATAGGCTTCACTTTAACAAGATAGATACTGCAAAGAACAAGAGCATTTTCTGTCCAGACTTTGCCATGGGAAGCCAAATCTTTCTTACTGTTCTATGCTTAGCCATGGTTGTGTTTCACTCAGCCTATGCAGAAACACCAGCTATATTCATATTAGGAGATTCAACAGCTGATGTAGGCACCAACAGTTTGGTTCCGACAAGCACAATCAGGGCGGATTTTCCTCCAAACGGCATTGATTTCCCAAAGTCTAGACCAACTGGAAGGTTCAGCAATGGTTTTAACAGTGCTGATTTTATTGGTTAGTGTAGCTTGCTCAAACTGCAATTATATTACACCATTTCTGCAGTAACTTTGCTTGTTTTCTAACAGCTAAGCTAATGGGGCATAGAAGAAGTCCACCACCATTTTTGGCTATTGCAAACAGAACAGATATCCTCAAGCATAAGAGCTTCAGAGGCATAAATTTTGCCTCTGGAGGTTCTGGCATTCTGCAGATAACTGGAAAAAACAATGTAAGAACTTTGTAACTTCATACTGCCTGCAAACTATAACTTAAGATCTTGCATTCCGAGTTAGAAAACAATACGAGCATTGTACCTATTGCAGGCCTCTTCAAGGAACGGTGAGACTAACGTCATCTCACTGGGAGATCAGATAAAGCAATTGGCTTCAGTCAAGAGAAATATGATGTCCTGTATAGGCGCGGCCAACACAAAAGCTTTTCTGTCAAATTGTCTATTCTTCATCAGCACTGGGAGCAATGATTTTTTTGGGTATAAGCTGACAGGAAGTACCATTCCCAGGAGAGAGTTCATATCTGCTTTAGGACGCATTTATGAGCAGCACCTAAGGGTAGGATTTTCCTTTACCTTTTCGATTATGTGACAATTAACAAATGATGATACCATTACTCGTAGCTTCATTCGGTTTAGCATCATTTGAAGCACCATATCAGACTTCATGATTTTTGCATATGCAGAATCTTTATAGGCTTGGAGCAAGGAAGTTCGGCATAATTAGTATCCCACCAATTGGATGCTGTCCATCTCAAAGAATTAATACTGCAGGTGGGAGCTGTTCAGAGGATCTGAATCAACTTGCCAAGGCTTTCCATTTGAGGATCCGTGCCATATTGACCAAGTTCAGCTCACAGTATCCCGACATGAAATTTTCACTCGGGAACACATTCAAGATGACTGCAAACGTCATCGAGAACCCTCGACCTTTTGGTAATTGACTGTTTAAAGGAGTTTCAATTTATCTGCACACGTCAACCAGATGTGTTCAACTAGAATGATATAAGCTAACAAACTTTGTTGACAATATTCTTAGGATTCAAAGATGTTAAAACTGCTTGCTGTGGCAAAGGGAAGTTAAATGCAGAATCCTTCTGTATTCCAGGCTCATCTGTTTGTCATAATCGTCATGATCACCTGTTCTGGGACTTATTCCATCCCACAGAGGCTGCCTCAAAGTTGGCTGCTTTCACTCTCTTCAATGGAGGACCAGAGTTCATGACCCCACTCAACTTCAAACAGTTGGCCCAGGCTTAGTTACCTGATAACATTTCTTACTGCATCTGCTTTCATTTGTTCAACTGAATACTAATAAGACAACCCTCACCTTTTTCATATGTTCGAGATTGTATCAGGCAAAGCCGTGAAGACTATGGTGTCCATGACACTACGAGATCTGTTTTTGTAGTTCAAAAATTAATAAAGCAAGTTGCTTTGTAAGATTTCTGTCACACAATTTAGGTACACTCATACACCAAGTTCTTTAACAAACAAATTCATAGGAAATGAGTGGAATTTTTACCATTTTCATGGTTGGTCTCGTAGAAGATGAATGCACAAGGCAGAGGCGCGCTGCTAGTATCATTATTTTCATCTCTTCATTCCTGTAATCTTTGTCCAGATTAGGATCAATGAGGCGGTCACATAAATCAGAGTAGAGTAAAGATCTTGCCTGCATGTCAAGGAATCAAAAGTGTTCAGGAATGTTGGTGATTAAAAAGTTTGTTCTTCTTGGATTCATTCTACCCAATCATCACTCAGGACTAAGCTTTCATGAGTTGCCTGGTTTACTTGATGGCCTGTTCCCCAGTTATAAGCTCCAGAAGCGCAACTCCATAGGAGTAAACGTCCACCTTTTCATCAACCTTTCCATACGTCACATACTCGGGGGCCAAGTAACCAAAGGTACCAACAATATTGAGGGCTTTATATTGCCAACATTTTCTGTGATTGATCGTGTACTATTGCTGCTCCAAAATTTGAGAGCTAACAATCAGAAACCAGAAAATTTGTGGGTGCAGATTAAAAGAGGCAAAGTTTTTAATCAAGTGCAGATTTAGTGTGGATCAACAGAGGTGAGAGCTTTAAAGCTTAGATTGTAATTTTAACGACCATGGATAAGTTTTCAAAGGGGCTGGTTTACCAAAGAAGACGTGCATGACTTCACGAGGTTGACAAAGTCAAAAAGTTATCTATCTATCTATCTGCAGATTTTGTTTTACTAAGCATTTCATATTTGTTTTATCTCTTAGTTATTCTAGGGATTTCATATTTCCAGATTTTCCAGATTTTGTAGGTAGGTCAATTCCTATTATTTATAGAAGTGATTCGGAGGTAGTTATTTGGACTTCTATAAATTGTAATGGGATGAAAGGAATAGAGTAGCAGAAAAATTTTCATGCTCTTACTGTTTTTCATGAGATCGGAAGGTTCTCTTAATGAGCCTTCTTATCCTTCTTCACCATAGGTTCTAAAGGCAGGAAAACGAAGAAACATAGTTCTAACCCAGTTTTGCAGGTGGATTCTGCCACTCATCCCCCTATTACTCGTTCTCAATCCCAGGGCCATAACAGTAATCCAGAGCTTTTGCCACACCAATGGGAATTCCCATTCTTTCCCTCCATTTTAAGCCTGTCAGGTTTTTCTTCAAGCTTCCTTGCAGAAGATTATAAGCAATTGCATGAATGTCCTTGCTTTTGCGTACCCAGTGAGTTGGACTATGTTCTCATGTCGTAAGCGGCACAAGATTTTCACTTCAATTAGAAGATCCTCTTCCGCAGAACCTGTGTTTTTCATGACTTTCACAGCTGCAGCTATACCATCTTGAAGTACAGCTGCATATACCTCAATGTTTCCACCTTCTCCTATGACCATTTCAGAGCTGAAATCGTTGGTGGCTGACTTCAACTGTTGGAACGTAAACAGCTTACATGATTTCTTCCCCCCTGTGAGCAATGACTGCTGAAACATCATCTTTTGCAAGCAATATGGAACTTGGACACTATTGTTGATAGGATACATCCTAGTACCAGCCATTTGTTCCACCAATGATGATGCTGAAGTAGATGGTCCTGTCAATGACTTTTGCAGATTGTGGGTTTTAGTCTGTTCTTGATGGAAGTAACTCTTTTCCATCTTCAACAATATAGGACCTGATATTGAGCCACAACCCCAATATTGCAGAATAACCAAGAACTACATATCTCAGTTTCTTAGTTCCAGGTTCCCATTTCTCTAAACCACAACAGGACAGACATTGCCATTAATGAAGGTAGCATTATAGTACTTTAGTCCTTGTTATTAAAGTGAATGATCTAGTCCACCAATTTGGGGAATCCACTTAAAGTGGATAGCTACCTCCATCCAAAACTCACCACTCATAAGCATATAAATATCTGAAAAAAAACAACCTTCCATGATCAATCTCTTGAAGTTGTAACCAGGTTTGAGGTTGAACCTCGGAATAACACAGTTATGATTAGCTGAAATTAGCATACATCAATCCATCAAAAACAAAAGAAAGGCTACCAGAATTGGCTGCAGAAAGAGCCGCCAACCAAAGGAATTTATTCGACGATGTTGGCAGACGGTAAGACATCTTTATTGTCCTTAGCCACGATGATAAAGGGTAGGAGGGCTACTCTCTTTCAGGACATGGTTTACCTACAAAACAAGAACACAATGTAAGAAGCAAATTTTTACTTATAAGATTCACAAACAGAAACTGAGTTGCTGAGTTACCTGCAAGACTTTATTGCACCCAACAAGAACCATAAAATAAATTGATAGGACCACCATAGGTCCATAGTCGTAGCTTTCAGATCAAACGAACTACCTAGCATCTGAAATTGACAAGCTCCTTAATGTAGAAGTAGTTAAACTAGGCCAGGACTATGGCTTTGCCAGTTGGAACGATGTAGATCGTCATTTGGTGGTCCTCTGTAATTCGGTGTTCATGAAATGTCAATAAGTTTATCTTATACTGACATATAGCCTGTCTTAATCATCAAGTTCAATGATCAGGTCTGGATTCGGAACAATAGCTGGTCTGTCAATCAAATCACAGGGGCATCCCTAGCCCAATCCTCCTTACACCCATACAGCATCATCTTTGCGATCATGCAAGTGATCAAATTCAGTAATTCAGCAATAAAATTGACCCTAGCAACTAATCCTCAGGAACTGTAAATTTTTGATTACCTTGCTTAATATCAACGTCCCCAGCCGAATCATCTTTCAAGGATGAGTGATAAATGTGTTCGCAATTCACTGAGACATTATATGTAATAAAGATAATACTTTATATCCTTAGATAATGCCTATCAAATGTTAATTAATTTGCAAATTCGTACAAAAACTTGGCTTGATCTGCTAATCTTATAAATCCAGATGGGTAAATAGAAAAATTTCAACAAAATGTTACCTTCATGAAAAGTAACTAGTAATGGATATTCAAAGCAGCTAAGAATTCTCATATACATCACTAAATTATTTGTCCCCTTTTGAGTAAGAACAGGAGACCATGAGACTGAGTCCAGTGCAACTGGGAATAGATACAGAACATCTCAGATGGGCTAAATATACTATAGAGCATCATTGTTTATTTCAGCTTTGAGCACACACAGCAAGCAAATGCAGTGAGAAAACAATCTCAGTTGCATAAGTCGTGATCTTGCATATCTACTTGACAGGATACCCATGAAACAACTCATTGCATGAAAATCCCGGTAAAGCTTCCTCCCGAATGGAGTTGGTTGCTGCTGTGGAAGTCACTCACTAACCTGCAAATGTGTTTACAAGTAACGATCAAACGTGTTTACAAGTTTAACAAGCTTGAGAAACTTAAAACACTTCTATGAATCAATGGAGGCTAATAACAGATTTTTAACATAATACTATCAACTTTAGCTACTGATAAGTAATACAGCATAGTCAATGAATACCATACGATGCCTGTTTTCACTATAAAAATGCCACAGCAGCAAATTCACACGTTCAGGCTGCCAACGTGAAAGAATAAATGACATGTAGATTGCTCTCCGATTAAAAAAGATACACACTCATTGATTGCATACCACTCAAATAGTTTAAAGAACCACAGTATAGTCATATGAAAATGAAGTGGAACGCCTGAACTAAGTTTGTACTTGCAATCAGATACCTGAAATTTAAGGAAGTAACTTATGAGAGTTGCTAAGATGTATGATTATATTTTAAATCAATAATCAGGAGGAAGTTCCACATTACCTGATTGAGAGGATTGTCAGGGGATTTCTTCCATAGCTTCCATATCATGTCCTTGTATTGATTATGAGTTAAACCTGGCTTCTCCTCCTTAAGCCTGGGAAGTTCAGCTTCTTCAAAAGCCTGTGAACACGTACAAGGTCAACACACAACCAAGGGAAAACGAATAAAATCCCTACATACCATCATTTTCAGCTAACATAAAAAGAAACACCAGTAAATGTTGCTTGCTTTCACAGAGAATGAAAAACTAGAAAACTATCACTATAATTTTTCCAACAAATCCGGACAAAGACTTTCCAAATTATTTGGATATTAAAAGGAAGACAAACCGAATATAAGATACAAAGCCAAAACAACAGAATTCAAGTTAGAAATGACATTCTCTGTCTACCCAAAAAAAATAGAGATTGCATCGTGAAAGCCCAACAAGAAAAAAATTTATCACCGAAAGCAATCCACAAGCAAAACAAGTTGTCACATATATGCCACCGCATGATTTGCTTCCTGATGCCGTAGAATTCAAGATTTTGCACCTATTCAACATACCCTGTCAGGGCTAACTTTAAACTCCACGACTCACAATCCAACAAATCTATCAACTCTATCATAAGCCTACGAAGCTCCTAAATTTCAAGGAACCAAACATGTGAAAAAAGTTGAAGTAAATGCTAATTTTCAAAAAAGAACACGAACAAATATTGGACAAACATCCAATTTTGCGAAATGAAACTCACCTTGAACGTGGCCCTAAGTCTCTTCTCAGGATGCCTGTCCACAGGCACGTTATCAGTAACCGTCAACTGCGCAATCGCGTCCTCCACGCTCCTCGCCTCAATAATGGAATCGTCACGATTTGTATTAGTAACAAGCACCATACTCTCATACTCCTCCGCCGCCGCCGTCCTACTCTGCCGTCGCTTCGCTTCTTCGGCTTTCCTCGCCATCTCCGCCTGCTCCTCCTCTCGCCTCTTCTGGAGTTCCGCCTCGGTAACCTTGGACACCGGAATCCCCACTCGATTTGCCTTCTTGTCCGTCTTTTTGGCCCCCTTCTCGAGTTCCTTCTCTTCTTCCTCCGCCAACCGGCGAGCCTCTGCCTTGCGGGCGGCGGCTTCGGCCCGCTTCTGGGCCTCCTCCTCTCGCTTCTTCGCTGCGCGTGACTTCCCGCCCTCGGCTTCGCGCCAGTACTGATCTTCCTTCTCTCGAGCCTCCCGCTCCTTCCGTTCTGCCTCGTTGGCGCTCCGCCGCTCACGCGCGGCCTCCGCCTTAGTATTAATCCCCATCTTCTTCGGCATCGTAGAACTTGATTAGGGATTCGCTTTGCGAAAACAAGAAAGTGGGACTCTTTAGTCGGAAGAAAAAAGGGGCGGTTACATATATATAAATAGTTTAACAAAATATATAATTAATTGAATTTTTAATAATAAAACTTATTAAATTGGGCCTGGGCTACTTATGTCTAAGATTGAGGCCACCTCACTTTACCTCATCTATTTAGGAATGGTAACGCGTTAAATACAATCAAAAAAATTTAAAGATCTCTTCCCATCAACGAGGGGATTAATCACTGGGTCCGTCAGTGGATATCTTGATCAAAAATTAAATTTTTTTTTAAGATTTACCAATTTGGTTAGGCTTATACCAGTAGAACTTTTTTATGTAAATCTTTTCTGATAAAAACTTTTGTAAGAAGCTAGTTAATTGTTTAGCTATCATTTAAAAAAGATCTTTTTTTAAGGAACTTTATACAATAGATTGTTTGGTAATATAAAAATAAAAATACTTTTAATTTTAACTATACTTTATTTTGTAAAATTATTTATACATATAAATACGTTAACAATGCGCTGTCTGAATGACTCCTTTATTTAGGTCTCAACTGGACCAAGCGTAATCCGGTTTGACTGATTATTAATTTTTTAAAAAATTCAAAGTAAAATCTTTTTGTTGTTGTCTGTTAGGGCCTTGGATTGGGTTGGGCATGGACAATTTTGGCCCGAACCCAAGCAAAGACCCAGTCAACCAAGGCCAAACTCGTTAACTTCAGATCAGGTTAAGTTCGACCCAATTGTCAAGCTTAATTTAGACTCAAAGTTAAAAAATATTAACTTGAATTTTAAATATAAATTCAATTTATTAATTTTAAATTTAATTAATATAAATTTCTATTATCAAGGTCCAAAAAATTATTTTTCTTCTCATAAACACAAAATAAAAATTATTTTTATTCATAATAACCAAATATTCAAACGATAATTTATTCCAAAAGAAACCACAAACTTGAATAAATCCCAACACTATTAAATACATTTATCCTACCTTGCCCAGAAACTACTCTATCCTAATAATGTTATGCTTTTTCTTCTTCCCTTTCTTCTCTCATTGTTCTGATCTCGTAAAACCCTAGTCCACATGCGATAACAAGAATTCCCACGAAGAACAGATCAACCATGGCGTTTATTCTGAAAAACCTCCTCATTTGATCCACCAGACCAGCTTTACATGAGTTGCAGTTGAGGCAGAACGCGTTTGACTTGTTGTTCCAAGCTAAACAATCAGGATTATTCTTGTAATCTCCTCCCCCAGTTGTGTTCCATTCAGTCGGATGAATGTACTTAAACCCACACTTATCAGATGGCTTGCAGCAACCAGCCTGAAACAATACCGAATAAATCGTGAGGCACATGTAATAACTTGTAAATAACCCACAATCAAAGGGTACTTACTTGAATTGGGGTCAGTGGCAGATTGAAAAACTTCCGTTGAGTGACATTGGCAAACTTCTTGGAGAAATCAGTGCAAACCTGAGTGGTTTCCAAGCAGGTTCTGATATGCTTCCAGGTTTTGGTGTTGTTAACTCTTTTCTCAAACCAAACATTGTATCTACCAAGACTGTACTCTTCATAATTCCTTCCAGGAATCTTGTCACCTGATCCTCTTCCAGTCACAACAAGAGCAAATATAGTAAAAGCGAAGAGCAAAACAGTGAGTATCAGAAGAGACACGATGTATCCTGTGGTAACTTTAGGGCACTTGCAGGAAGCTCCTACGATCCCAACAATGGAGACTAATGCGATGAGCAATGAAATTAGCATCATGGGTTTGGCAAGAAGTGCTCCACAACCTGACAAGAACACGATTCCAATGAATGTGGAGATGGAGAATAGCAGGTTCACGACGTTCAAACATATCAGACAGAAGTTAGAACACCTCATTTTTTCTAAGAAGTTGTAAGAATATTGGAGAGCTATGTTAGAAGAAGAAACCGAGAACATGTTCTTATAGTGTCTTGAAGGAAAAGGAAGTTTTTCTCTGTAATGCAATTACCGCGTGAATCGTATCAAAATTGGTAAGCTTTTTGGTTCTACATGGCTTCCTCCATCAAAGGACTTCGTGTGCATGAAAATGGTAGGTTTTAGGAGTCTAGATCTTCTATGTCTAAAAAATTTTAGCCATTTATTTATGTGTATTCCACTGAGTTCTGCGTGAATCGCGCAAAATAAATGGCTAAGATTCTATAAGATAGAATAAAACAGAGTAATATTGGACAAAAGATCTTGTCTCAGGTTTTAGATAATTATTTTGAGCGAGTGAATTAATTATTATTAATTAATAGATGACATATTATACATATATCCATAAGATGTGAAACATGACATTATTTATTTCTAAGAAATAACAATTAATAAAATAAAGGGTTAAATATACATTAAAAAAAGGTATAATCTCACATTTTCCTATTTTAATTCTTACATTTTAAAATTATAAAAACTATTATGTAATTTTTATTATATTTCTTTATTATTTATTTAATTATTTACTTACTAAAAAGGACATAATATTAAATACTTAATTTAAATGTATATTTTTCTGAAGAATGAACTAAAAATTAATAGGATATTACAAAAAAATTATTTAAGAGTTAAATAATATTATAAAGAGGTTAATAACAATTTTTATGATACAAAATTGAAATTAAAAAATCAAATCGTATGGAATATAATTAACACTAAAAGAAAATAGGGAATGGTTTTAACCAATGTTTTCAAAACAGAACCGAAAATTAAACAGATAAGACAAAAAATTTATGGTTTAAAATATTCATTCAATATTAGATCGTCATAAAATTAGTTAAAGATTGAATAAAAATAAATTGCTGAAATTTGATTTTAAAAAACTACCTTTACCCATAAAAAATTTAAAGTTTAATTGAAAAATAAAACTGTTAAATAAAAATTGGTCAAATCGGTTTAGTTTTTAAAACACTGATTTTAACATTCATCAATATTTTTTTCCTGATAAGGGTAGGACGTAGTTCTATTTGGTTACAGTTTTTGTTAGATTAGGAAAAACAAGTAAAATTAAATGCAATTTATTGACAGTATTTAAATTAGGATGTAATCAAAGTATGATTATGATTTCTTTTCTTATGTATAGTTGCTAGTTTAGGAAAAACAAGTAAAATTAAATGCAATTTATTGATACTGTTTAAATTAGGATGTAATCAAGTATGATTCTGATTTCTTTTCTTATGTATGGTTTTAATTTAAGGGATTTGATTCATCTTCATTCAATACCATAATACTAAATATGTAAGTTCTTGGATTAACCTTTTTACTTTTGAAATCTTGTAAAATAATTCAAAATTTTGAGTTTAAGGATGTCAATTTAGGCCACGGGCAAATCACGGGCCAAAAGTGGTTAGCCCGACTAGGGTTATTCCACGTACTAGATGGACGACAGATCAGAAATCAAGATTCCAACTTAACTCAAAGGCAAAGTTTTTCTTGAGTTGTGCCCTGAGCAGAAGCGAGTATGATAAAGTTCATGGATGCGATACAGCAAAGGAGATGTG
>JANZLC010000201.1:36885745-36902104 GCA_026413385.1 Erythroxylum gracilipes | reverse complement strand
TGACCTGTCGAACCATGGGCCAATCAACCCGTGTTCGGGTCGAGTCACGGGCTAACCTATCTCGACCCATCGACCACAGGCCACCCTAGCCGTGTCGGTCTACCCAACCCATTGACATTCTTATTTGAGTTTTAAATTATTAATAATTTTATAAAAGTTTTGAATTTTTATTTTATATCATATTCCATTTTGTTTTTACATTTAATTAGATATATTAAAATTATTTTTAAGAATTTTGAGTTTAAGGATGTCAATTTTGGCCACGGGCAAGTCATGGGCCAAAAGTGGTTAGCCCGACTAGGTCATAAGCCAGCTCAGCTCGGCCAATGGGCCGACCGTTAATTCAAAAACGACATTGTTTTTGACATCCCGTGGACTGTCGGACCATGGGCCAATCAACTAGTATTCGAGTCGAACCACGGGCTGACTTATCTCGACCCATCGCGCCATAAGCCACCCTAACCATGTCGGTCGACCGACTCGTTGACATTTTTATTTGAGTTTTAAATTATTAATAATTTTATAAAAGTTTTGAATTTTTATTATATATCATATTCCATTTTGTTTTTACATTTAATTAGATATATTAAAATTATTTTTAAGAATTTTAAATTATGCGAAAATTCATAAACATGGCCTTTCATTCCTTTTGGATAGCATAGTAGATATATAATATGGTTTTTTGATTTCGAAGATCATAGGGTATTAATAAGTTCAATTTAACTATGTATCAATTATTAAAATTTTCAATTAATTCGTTCTGTTCAATCCTAAAAAATTTAAATCTTTCAATTTTTTGGTTGTTTTTTAACTTTTCAGTTTGATTTATTTTAGTAACTCTTATTGTTAAAAATTAAAACTTGATAAATTTATTAATTAATCGATCAATTTTTGTAGATTAATAAGTTCTTATAAACTAAAATAAACCAATTAGTCTTTATTAACAATTTTTTAAATTAAACTTCAAATTTTTGGTGAATAAAAACAATCTCTTTCAACTATATTTTATTACGGCCTGTTTAATTACGTGATGGAGTGTTGCCCTGAATTAAAATATAAAAGATATAAATTGATAACTTATTAATTCATTCAAATTTATAGAACACAAACACTAATTAATCTCTTAACAAGCACTTGTAAACAAAATGATTAATTAAAATAGATCAATTTATAAACAAAAGAACAAAGAGAATTAAAGTTTTTTTCGAAATTTTGAATTTAGTTAGAAATGGTAACTATTGTTCAGCCTGGCCCAATAGAAATTGATCAAATTTTAAGTTAGGATCAGGTTTGTTTTTTCAAATTTCGAACTCGAACTCGAACTCAAGCCCAATCTAATTTGTAAAAGCAAACTCTTCAAATTATTAACCAGAGAATCTCTTTATGCTCACGAGATCAAAATTATCAAATTAAACAATACCATTTTGAATAAAATGATATCATTTTTAAATTTTAAATTAAAAAATTAATCAAATTTAGTTCTAATTCAATCTAACTATAGGTCGTCTAAGCTTGATCGAGATTTAGCTATACTTTGAGCCATAGATCTCAAACTCAGGGCTTGAACCCAAGCCTAAATTTTTTGGCCCAATACCAACTCTAAATCCAACCCTGTCCATAGCCATGCATACCGTCTCTAAGTTCTTGATTTTCATGCAAACCACCCCATCAAGTTCTTGATTTCCCTTGGTAATGCAAACTTTCAGCTACTCCATTATGTTTTTTTCAGTGCCACATTATCTGTCCCACCAGCTTTCACTAAGCAATCTTTGTCTGCCTTTACAGCAACCAACAACTCTTCAGAATGATAATCACCTAACCCCATTTTTCTCCATGTAATAATGTTACCAAAAACTGGGATAAGATTCCAGTTACTACTAAACACAAGATTTGGACCAAAATGAAGAATCTTGTTGAATTGGATATGTCATCAAAGTACGAACATTAACACAAACGTTAGTAAAAGATTGAAACCCCCCGACAACTTGGAACTTGTCATCTTTGTTACGTGGACCCAATTAGAGATGTTACAAGATATGTTTCAATGATTTAGTTACAATATAATACTAGTTGGTTCTGCCGGATTCTGGCGGAACTGCACGTTGCCGTTTAGATCCATGTATTGGTTGCTTCCCGTGTTGACCTTGACGCTGAGATTACTGTAAAACAAAGAAGGCACGTCGGGGGTTGTGTCCCGATTAGCCCCTCCGACACTTAAGTTAGTCTTTTGGTGAAGGTGAGTGGTTCTGAATGCAGAGAGTGGCTAGGTTATGGTTGTACCTCCTTCCTCACGATGAGATATTACCTTATATATTGGATGGACCTTAGGGTTAGGTCTTTACGTAGTCTTCTGCCTCTACATGGAAAAATTTCTCCTGCTAATGAACTTTGGAGAATATAGGCCGATCGATCGGCCCACAGGCTGTTAAGATCAGGTCAAGCCTAAAATGACCGACCCGACCACTAGTAATTATATTAATGCAAATACTCGTAAAAGCAACACAAACTGCAATAGACCCCTATTACAGGATCACACTCAGCAATACCTAACTCCTCTGAAAGTGGTGAAGCATCCGAGTCGACTTGCATTGAAGAAATCAAAAATAGAACATTTGATCAAATTATTGTTTTGTATGAATATAATAATTATGAATAGTCGACTCTCGAAAAGGAGCTGAAGAAATTCAATGACTTAGAGACGTTGATTATTTTATTCTACATTGTCACAAAAAAATAATTTAAATAAAAATACGTTGATGGGTCTTTCTCTGAACCTGGGTAAAGGGTTTACATTTAAAGATGTCAATGGATCAAATCAGGAGAGCCTACTTTTAGAGATGTTAATGAGTTGGGTCAGACCGGGGCTACTTTTGGTTTGGCCCAGCCCTTGGTCTGATGGCTAGCGGGTCAGCCTATGACCCGACGGGTCAGAGCTGGCCGACCCATGGCCGAATGGGCTACGGACGAGTAAAGCTAGGCTGACCCATTTTTAAATTAAAAAAATACAAAACGACATCATTTTTATTATTCCAGTTGTGCCACGGGCTAGACTAAAATTAACATTTCTATCTACTTTAAAAACTAACCTTTTGGAAATTTCGCATGGCTTGCTTTTTGCCTGGAATCAAAGTATAAGATTTGTCGAATATTTTAACTTTTGCATAGGAACGTCGATAATGGACATGGGCAATTATTGACGTCCATCAAAGCCCTTCTTTGTCGGGACTAGCATGTCTATATCTAGCTAGCGTATAAAGGGGGATCTTCTGGCCCCTTCTCCTGACCCTACTCGGTCCCCCTTTCATCTGAGTTATCGCCAGGAGAAGGGGGACGAAAGATTTGGGGCCTGTATAGGGAGGCCAACAGGTATGCGTATTTTCTAACAAGGTATTCTCGTTTCCTTATACCGGAAGAGCAAGTTTTGGTTGTTTCTCTGTAAGGATTTGGGGAGCTTTTGATGTTGGAGAGTAGATTTCATTCACCGGCCAATAAGAATTAGGTTGTCGTGCCTCTATCTTAAAAAAAAAGTCAATTTCAATTAGATACACACATGGGCTGCCTAGGGATAATGATATATATTAAGACGACTAATCACAACAAAATTGCTAAACATTATTATCTTTTTACCTATAAAAAGATTCTAATTCACATCACACATGATGAGATGATAAAGAGTCCAAATTCAATGTATCTAAAGAGCTTGTCTAAGAGTCCAAATTCAATGTATCTCAAGAGTTTGTCTAAGTTCTTTTTTCACTAAATTATTGCAAATATCTTATCTTTAAATATGTTTTATAATTTATTGCAATTTTTATAAATTACAATATATTAGTTAATTTTTATTAAGCTATAAATTTTTCGATTAATAGGAATATCGTTAAATTTTTAAATCTTAAACTTCCTATTTTATTTGTTTAATTTTTTAAAAACACTGATTATAAGGTGATAGACACAAATTTTAAATTAAATAAAAAACATAAATTAACTCATATAATAAGTCAATAAATATGTATAACATGCAAGTTAATTGAAGTTATAATTTTTAAGTAAAATGTAAACATAAAGGGAAAAATAACATTTACATATTCATATAGTAAAAGGTTTTTTTTGTTATATTATTTTACATTATAATATTATTGAAATAGCCAACGTATTTAGTGCACAAAACTTTTCACTTTGTAGTTGCAATTGAACAATTTTACCAATTTCTCCGAGACTCGATCTGAATATTATTGACAAAGTATGTATTATAATTTAAATAAGGCACGGAAGTAATATAAAAAATATATATAATTATTTAATTTTTTGAAATGCAAAAATTATTTAAATTTGTTAAGTAGTGCATTTGACAAATATTTAAATGAATTGTTTTTAAAATCACATCATATTTAGTAAATTTAAAATATGCTAGTTAATTATTAAAATTAATATAAACATAACTTTAATTAGAAATTAAGATGACATTAATATTATTTTTAAATATATTAAAATGTAAGGTGAGGTTATTCGTTACTTTTATCCTTTATTAAACCAATTTCAGGTATTTCCTTTATCCTCGGACCTAAGCTTTTTCATAATTGATTACAAACGCAGACGAATCAAAACGAACAGCAGAAACAAGACTATTAAGGATAATATCTCAAACAAAACAATTTACATGAAATAAAGCGATCCTTGCTAACGAATGAGCAGCTATATTAATACTATGCAAAGTTCATTGAACGGACAAATATTAGAAGTGAGTCATGAGTGACAAGTAGCTACAAACACTACACCAACCTTTAATAAATTACTGGAAGACTTGATAAGATTGTTTATCATTTCTAGATAGTTCGACTCCAGAACAATTCTATCAAGATATTCACTCTTGAGCCACGCTAGAGCTTCTTTAATGGATTTGTTCAAATTCGAGTTCCAACTCTAATCTTTGTCTATGAAAATTGTATTAGTTTATTTTATAAAACAATTTAATGAAAGTCACGCCAATATATGTACTATGAAGGGATTTAATAGTATGTAACCTTATTTTTAATTAAAAGGGAGATTATTTCTTATAGACTCACATAAATATAAATAAATATATATATAGGGAGAGAGAGATGGAAAATATACATATACATCTTAACTAATAGAGTAATAATAATTAAAAATAAAATAAAAATAGGCAAAAATTAAATATAAATAAATATATATATGTATAAATAAAAAATAAATAATGAGTAGTAAAATAAATAATAAAAAATATTTAAATGATGTAGACTAAATAACTAATAGTGAATTACTATATATTAGATGTTTATTTTATACAAGATTAATAGAGTTTTTGTATTTAGTTATAATTAATTAGTTTTTGTTTTAAAATAAGGTGAAATAAAAATTCATATCATGGTTATGTTTGTAATTTTATTATTAATAATTATTTTTGGTATGATATGACTATTTTCTAATATTATTAAAACATCCCGATAATATGACTTAGTATTTTAACTAATTAATATAAGTCTCTATTGTCATCCTTATATAATTTCGATAATTTAATTTAAATTTATAGAAAATGCATAAAAGAATTAAGTTGTCAAATAATCATATTTTTATTTAAATAGTATTAATACTTTCATTAAAACAATATAATTAAGATGTATAAAATATTATTAAATGATCTATTCACTTATAGTTAATATATAATATTTTACGTCTCTATTGTTCCATAATGTTTTTACAATAAAAGAAAAGGTAACAATTATACTTCATATATATATATATATAATATAATATTTGTATTAAAATGATACAAAAAAGAAGATACCATAATAACAGCTGAGTTAAAATCTAGTTGATACACAAGATCTAGGCTCTAAGGATAGCAATGAATTGACTCATGAGCTCATATTTATGTGTGTTTAATAGGTCTATTTATAAGTCAGGCTCAGGTCTAGACCGATTTGAGACTCAATTATCCTAACAGGCTCAGGTATAGACCGATTTGAGACTCAACTATTCTAAATAGAACGATCGTTTAGCTTAAAGAGCTAAGCCTTGGATAGATCTAAGTCAAGCTAGCCTATACTTGAATCTAATTATAAAAAATATTATTTTATGTTTTTAATTTTTTAAAAAATTAGCAGAACCGACGCATGAACCTATCAATTGCCATTCGTTGAGGAATAAAAAAGAAGACACTAACACTAAAATAATTTTTTTAAAAAAATTAAGGCTTTATATTTCATTATCCCTAATATAAAATCTATTTATTTTTATTAATTATTTTTGTAAGTTAAAGAGATGAGTTTGACCAGGTATCATTATAAACAATGTGATAAAGCTCCACCTTGACCACACCTAATGCATTATTTTAACTTCCCATTTTTTTAATTTTGATTCTATCCATTTTTAAATTTAATATTCGGTTTATGGATAAGGTTTTGGAAATTATTACTATTATATTAATCTGTTAATTATTCAAAACCCTCAACAAATTCCAACGGCGACCGTTCGCCGCTTCGCTGTCAAGACTTTTTTTGACCTTTCACAACTTCGAAAAGCCACATTTCCACCTCAGCATCATTCTCGTCCTTCCTTCCACATGTCGTCCTCCCGATCCCCCTACTGCCTTCATAGCAGTTTTATTCCCGAATCAGCTGACTGCTCGCGCAGGTCAACTTCCTTCAGTTACCAATGCAAGGGATACACGTTTCAAGAAGATTATCTCTAATAACCACTATTTATTAGTTATTAAATATAGGATTAATTATTCATTACATGCAATAATTATTTTTACCTACATATATATCTACATATATATTTTTAATGCATGTATTATAATAACTAATTAAAAAGTATTAAATAAAATATATTTTTATTTTAATATCAAATTCTTTAACATTTATAATTAAGTACCTAATTTTATAAAAATTAAATAACTCAATTTAAAAGGTTGTTTTTGTTAATATTTTGTTAACGTGACTGACGAAATAATGCAAATTTTGATATTTAAAGGAATTAAATGTTTTTTCTTTTTTGTTAATATATTTTTTTGAATCTCGTGCCATCAATTGATCAATTAGTTATATATTTAAAATAATTAATTATTTAAAACTAAAAAATTATCATATAACTCATTTAAATATTAGCTTTTACATTACTCCGTAAATACAATTACAAATACTAATAAAAAGAAATTTAAAAGTTGTTTTAAAAATAAATACTTAAATGAAATTTTACAATTTATTATCCTAATTATAATCATTTTTAAATAAACCTAACTCTAAGGCATATTCGATTATGCTTTTGATTATGTCATTACTATTTAATTATCTTTAAATACTAAGGCATATTCGATTATGCTTTTGGTTATGCCATTATCATTTAATTATTTTTAAAATATAAACCCTAACTTGGAGGGCATATTCATTAATGCCTTGGGTTATTCGATTCCTGTGGTCCATTTATAGGCTTATTATATACTAACTATTTTTTAATGACTTTGATTAAATTATAATATCTCTCTTTCCACTAATAATATATGTTATTAACTTAGTTTACACTCAAACATGATTCTTGATATAGTGTAGACTTGTCTATTAACATTTTATGTCTTGCTATACGTGTGAATGTATTGATATTGATCCTCCTACTTTTGCAAAATAAGGTGCGAAGTTGTTCATACATTAATATTCAATGAATTATTTAATCACCCCTTAAAAAATTAGGAGAAAATATGAATGCAAATTTAAATTACTTAATTGATATTTTCATCTTTATTTGTTCATCTCTTATAGGCATTATAACATTAATAGAGTGTAAGATTTTCATATCTTTTTTAGACTTTTTTGGGCACCTTTTTGCATTGTCCACAAAAGTAACATCGGTCTAACTTTTTGATTTAAAAAGCACCCCATTTGAAGAATCTTATTCTTTTTTTCTTCCTTTTGTTGGCTTTTAATGATTTTCTTCTTTAGTGTTTCTCCTTCTTTAAGTTACATGCACATTTCTTTGTGTCTTTCCATTTAATTCTTGCACACTTGTTTGAGTTGAGGTCCACGTTTTAGCATAGTTTTGAAGAACTTATGTTGTTTATATAATTTATCTAGCATTATCAAAACTAACTGGTAAATTTCGCCGAGAGAGATTTCAAACATGTCTCTGTGAAGAGAATTGATTATCCTTTGTAATTCAGACTACAATTTATTAGGGAGGGAAGCAATGAATATGTATCAGAGATTGACATCATTGAAGTCGTGGAGCATATAATATTTGTCTAGACATTCTTTGAAAATGCTTATGTAAATCTTTGTTTTTCATAGAGCAACACGTCATTTTAAAGTAATCGTGTTTGCTTTGTCGATCAATGAGGGAACCCTAGCTAGAGGGTTACGAGGATAATAGGAAACCACTGCTGATATGATAGAGCAGACCTCCGTGAGAGTTATGAGATAGATAAAGATGACTATAGCTAAGACCCTAGGTATGCTAGTCGAGATATAAGCCCTTTTGTCTCAACGGGCATCATTTCTCAAGGCCCGCCTCTTAGGGATTTAAACTGATCAGTCCTCTCTGTATAACTTAAAACTCAAACATAATCATAGGTTCGATACGTTTTGATGCACAGAATCTTTATACAAAGGAAAGTGTAAAGTATACTTATATATCTATATGATAAGAGTAACCTTATTGAAGACCCAAGCTTTCAGGGAAGAGAGATTTTAGAGATAAGCCTTATAGAAATACATAACTTTTATTGGATAAGAGTTGGCTTGAATCAAAACTTAAAATTAGAACTTAGTCACAATAGAAGAGATCCCTTGCTCATATAGGTAAAGGAAATTACAAAAAGACAATGAATAAGCAAAAGAGAATACAAAAAGACAAACATCTCTAAGAAAAAGATCATATCACATCCTAAATGGATAAGAACAATATTTCATCAACTATTCAATATAAGAACAACATCATATCAACAATTTTATATAAGAATAACAACAAATCACAGATTAAATAGATAAACATGAAGACACATCATAAAAGACACCTAAACAAACAAAGGGACCCATAATGATAATTCGAGGAATCCTAATGATTATCCATGTCAGATAGGTTCTTGCCACGATTACAGATTCGACGGGGAAGCTTCTCTACTCTTGTTGTCATTATCATTATTGATTTTTCTTCGTCTCTTACTGCAACTTGCTTCCTCTATACATAAATCTTTCAAAATTTATTTAGCTCCTCTTCATTGATGATGGAAATATCATCTGGATCTTGGGCATCCTAAAAAAAGGAGACTTGAGTCTAAGATGATCCCGCAGTGTCTAGGCCTAAGTCTATAAAGTTGTTTGGGATGTCAAACTCTAGCATGTGAGGTTCTCCAAAAATGAATTATCCTACGTAAGGTCAAATAAATGTAGAGATAGTTGGCGCTGCATATTTATGAAAATGGTTGAGGTCCTTAAGATTGGACTGAGATATGCCAAGTACACCTGATTCTCATTGTAGAAGGATCCATCATGTGCTATGTTATAAAGTCGACGAAGGATAAAGAAGCATTGAGTGGTTTGCTTCACTCCAGAGTTTTAACTCCTTAATCTCCACATATTGACCTCAACCTAAATAATTGATCAAAGGATCTAGATTAGACCAGTGTAGTCTAAAATCTACTTTTGCAGAACAATATGTGTCACTCAATTTTCCCTCTGAACTCATCTTGTTATGGCTAGATCAGGGTTACACACATCTCCATGAAGGGGCTATCTGCATGATGTAAAAATTATATGGAAGGAAAGGAATTCCAACAACAACTAAAATCTATCTTTTTGATATGACATACACATCTTACTAGAATGCCTTGATCGGTACCCTCGTGATCACTCTTAGCGATGGAAGTGTCCTCGTGATTATTGCTTCAGACTTCAATATCAACCATGCATGATGATTATACTCTACTCACAAGATTGAAAGTCCAAATCCAAATTGTTGGAGTTGAACAAGATCTCAGTCTAACCTAAACATAATGAAGATGATGACTCAAAACTTTGGATTGGCCTTAGGAATCCTAAACCTAGACGAAATGATCTCTTAAAACTATTAAGAGCAATTGTGAAGGAACACTACATCCAACAAGCGAGATGTCTCTCTGATCCCTAATACAAACCCTAAATCTTTAGCTTTTATGATGATGAGCTCATATAAGGAGGATTTTCCGCCTTTGAACCAAACTAATAAGACAATTGGTGTATCTGTAAGGCTATACATAAGATCTACAAATCAATACTCAATTGCCAAAATCCAATTTTTAAATCAAACTTTAAAAATATTTTGGCTTTTTTAAGGAACAACATCTGCATATTTATCTTGAGCAAAAAAAACTTATAATCTTAAAGAAAATTATTTAGAGGCTTGTATTAATAACTAACCTCTTATTTCCTTTGTTCTTTTCCACTCTTTTTTTCACATAAAAAGCTTGACATGTCCAATCTGATTTAGTCAGCTAAGACAACAATTATTCAGATTCCACGATAGTTACTATTACAACAATCGATAGAGTTAATTCCTATGGAATGGATAACAAATTATGAGAAAGAATTTCATATTCCTCATTAGATATTTCTACTAATTTAAAAATGTATCGAAAATAAGATTATTATACCATTATTTTAATAAAAAAGATATGTTATAGAAATGATAAATATTAAATATCCTTTAAAAAATTTACGAGAGTGACATAAAATATTCCTAATATAGAAACAAATATTTATATATTTTAAATTTTTATTAAATATAAAATTGTCCTTTATATACATTTATTTTATTAATAACCAAAAAATTGAATTCATTAATGTTTAAGAAGTAAATTAATCTAACAAATCTAAATAGAGACTAATTTTTTATAATTATATATAAGATTCAATTATATAGTTATTATTTTAACAATTCTTATTCTTATTGTTATTATATTTAATTTTAATTCTAATAATTACTAGTAATAGAGATAATAATTTTTTTTATACATAAATACAATATAAAGAAAAAATGGTAGTGAAAAAATAGCCTACTTTACACTATATTGTTATGGTTATTTCCAAAGTGAAAAAATAGCCTACTTTACACTATATTGTTATGGTTATTTCCAATTATTTCATAATTCAAATTTAATTTAATTAAAATAATAATTTGATTTTAATTAAATTAAAATGATTAAAATTTTGATAAAATCTCAAATAAAATGATATTATTTGATATTTTTATTAAATTAATTGAACTCGAATTAAAATCTTATTAGGGTGGTAATCTCACGTGTATCCAACGTGTAATTTCGTTGGGTGCGCACTACTCCAGTTCCATACATATATACGCCTCTACTTATGTAACCACTCACACGCAACAGAGACACCTCTACTTATGTAACTACTCAACTCGCAACAGAGAAGCCATTGAAAGAGCTTCAAATCTCTCTTCGTACCCTCACAAACCAAACCCCACAGAGTCACAAACCCCTCGTCCTTGAACGTTTACAACTCTCTGCTTTCCTTGGTTTTCCTAAGAATGGTGGAGGAGGATAAAGAGGTCTGCGGCAGCCGAGTGCATGAGGCGGCGTCGCCGTCGCTGTCGCAATCTCAGTCGCAGCAGGCGAGGCATCAGAAGCAGAAGCTGAAGGTGTACAATGAGGTTCTTCGTCGACTCAAAGAATCCAACATCCAAGAGGCTAATTCTCCTGGCTTCGACGATCAGCTTTGGGCTCACTTCAACAGACTTCCCGCTCGGTACGTTCTACGTATTACACGATTACCCTTTTGTACATGTACTTGGAGTTTTTTGGTGTTATCGATGTAAAGTTTTGTGCTTTCTTGTTGGGTTTGCAGTGCGTGAGTTTTTTTTTGGCGGTTTTGGTATGAAAGTTGTTATCTTTTTGCTTTTGTCATTATTTCCTTGTGGAAAAGTGAATTTAATGTGTCTTGGTGAGTTTTTCTTGCTTTATGATCCAGTGTTAGCTCTTAAGAAAGTGATTTTTAAGATTTAGTCAGATTTGATATGGAACTGTGTGAAGTTTAATGGATTTCTCAAGTCACATTCAACACCATTTCTTCCCAGTTTTGTTGGGGTTAATAGGGTTATTATAGTGATTAATTTGTTGCAGATATTCATTGGAAGTAAATGTGGAGAGAGCAGAAGATGTGCTTATGCACAAAAGATTGCTACACTTGGCTCATGATCCGGCTAATAGACCAGCAACGGAGATCCGTCTTGTACAGGTTGGTTCATTCTGTGTGAAAGCTAGGAGGAGGGATTTTGCACCTGAGTTTACTCATTTTGCTATTGTTAATGGTAAAAGTTTTGTATCATCAACCTATTGAGGCACTTTTCGAGGGTGGACTTTAGGGATCTTTACTTTTTGGCAAGTAAAACTTACTTTACTCGTAAGCTTTTCTTCTTATGAGTGATGGGATGCTTTTTTCTTTGTTCTTCTTGTTTTTTTCACTTGGCATAGTTTGGTGTTGGAAAGTTTTGGTGTTTCTATTGCCTTTTTGTTTTATTCTACATTTCTTAGATTAAACAATACTTGTTCAAAAGTTGGTAGTTGCATTTTCTTGTGGAGGATCTTGGAAGTTTTGATCTTTCCTGACCTTGCTGATCGGGTGCGAGGCCTTCGTCAATCAATCCTTTTTCTGCGCAGGTTCATCCTGTTCTTGAGGGGAATTCAACAGATTCTGTTCCTTTAGACTCACTTGGAAGCAAAGTAAATCGAATCACTAGACAGAGGTTTGGTATTGAGATCATTACGAATTTGTTTGAGATTTTATCTTGTTTCTTTGCAATTATTTAATAAAAATCACATTACTGCCTCCAATGCTGATATCCCTGCTGGTTTTCCATGTTCAGCATACATCCTCCACCTGCGTTTGGTTCATCACCTAACCTTGAAGCACTTGCCCTTGGGGTTATCAAGTCTGAAAATGAAGATGTTGCTGATTTTGTGCATGACAATTCAAATTACTCTCGGTATTTCTCTTGTCTTAAGTTTGATAAATTTTCACAAAAGATGTCCATTTCATGATGTCATATCTTGGTTCTTGAAACTACTGGTGCAGGCCCTTGCATGAAATTACTTTCTCGACAGATGACAAGCCGAAACTTCTCAGTCAGGTAAAACTAGGTTTCTTTTGTAAATTTATGGCAACTTCATTATAATGCTTTTGTTCAATAACATGTTAGATTCATGGTATATACTTGCTGGCTTCATGTTTTCGTTAAAATGCTGTTTTTTGACCAATTTGAACCAATATGTTCGTTTCTTCAGTCTTTTAGTTCCTCTATACAGTAGCTTTCTTTATCTAGGTTATGTTACTTGTTAAATAACCTTTTATCATCAACGCTGCAAATTCTTAGTTATTATTTTAAGAAGCAATGACCTTCCATGTGCCTGCTCCTCTCTTCTTCCTTCGGATGCACACACATAAAAGTTAATATGTAAACATCCATGTGTGTCTCTGAATTTGTAAATGCCCTTTAGTCCATATTATTGCTGGTGTGCAAATTTTGCAGTTAACTGCCTTGCTTGCTGAGATTGGGTTGAACATCCAAGAAGCACATGCCTTTTCGACAGTTGATGGCTACTCCTTAGATGTCTTTGTTGTTGATGGTTGGCCATACGAGGTATCTACTGTTTGCATCAGTCTAGCTTCGACATTCTTCAAAATGTATTGAAAAACCCTGCTTGATGTATCCATATTGTTGGAATATTCAGGAGACTGAAGAGCTTAGAACTGCACTAAAAAGGAAAGTGTTGAAGCTTGAGGTAAATCTTTATGCTGTTTTGTTGGAATAATTATCGTATGTTGATCATCCAAGATATTGTTTTGGTGTACGGAATTGAAAATTGTAATCTATCCTTGGACCTGTTAGTGCAGATGGAGTTGAAAATTCCCTCCTTTCCTATTCGTTTGATAACATTTATCTCTTTCCTTCAGATTCTTTGTTTGTTCTTCATGTGTTGAATCCTTGTTGATTGTATCAACCAGCAATTTACCTTTGTTTGATTCACCAACTATGCTCTAAGTCTCAGTAAACTTTGAACATGTTGCCCTATAGAAGCAAGCATGGATGAGTCAACCTTCATTTTCTCCTGCAAGTGAGCCGGAGCAGCGTACAATCAAACCTGATCCTGATCACGTGTCAATACCCAATGATGGGACTGATGTTTGGGAAATAGATCCTAAATGTTTGAAGTTTGAGAATAAAGTTGCATCTGGATCATATGGCGATTTGTAAGTTACCATCCTTTATCCACAAGTACATAACTGGCAATTGTGTTCTACATTTTTAATTTAACTCTCCTATTATGAACTTAGGTTCAAAGGCACATATTGCAGTCAGGAAGTAGCTATCAAAGTCCTCAAACCTGAGCGAATAAACTCAGATATGCAGAGAGAATTCGCCCAGGAAGTCTTCATTATGAGGTTGGGATGTAATATCTGTTGTTTTACTGCAATCTATCTTACACAGGCTTTAGAAATTCTCTGAAGGTGTTGGATAGTTACCTAAAGTTGTAACCTAAAGTCTCCTTCACTTGTTCAAGTTGCACCTGTTTCTTTCCTATTTTCTCACAATCATTCGCTGGCAGGAAAGTTCGACATAAGAATGTTGTACAGTTCATAGGTGCATGTACCAAGCCTCCGAGTTTGTGCATCGTGACAGGTGAAGATCAATGAGTTCTTACATGTTTACAAATTCAACCACATTTCAGTACTGGAAACAAATATATTTTCCCATTCTTTTTTGATTTGATGGAACTTCTTATTCATTTACGTCATCTTGTTCAACAGAATTCATGTCTGGTGGAAGTGTCTATGACTACCTACACAAACATAAAGGAGTCTTTAAGCTTCCTTTCTTACTTAAGGTTGCAATAGATGTTTCTAAGGGAATGAGTTATCTGCACCAAAATAACATCATCCACAGGGACTTGAAGGCTGCAAATCTTCTGATGGACGAAAATGAAGTGCGGTTTGCCCTTGTATCTCCGTTTAGAAATTTCCACCTTATAGAAATATGGAAATGTTGAGACTTCTTTGCATATCAGGTGGTTAAGGTAGCTGACTTTGGGGTTGCTAGAGTGAAAGCTCAATCTGGAGTAATGACAGCAGAAACAGGGACCTACAGATGGATGGCTCCTGAGGTGCATCCTTTTCTTTTGGGTTGAAACTTTCTGAAGTGATTTTTTGAGCGTTCATGAACAGATCTAGCTGCAACATTTTGATATCTTCACAAGTGCAAACTCTATTTTTCAATTATTCATCTTTCTCTTGCATAAATCCATTGTACTGCCAGGTAATAGATTCCAGGGCTTTGCAAAATTTGATTTATCATGATTCTGTATGTTCCGTTTACTATAGAAGTTCCCAGGAAATCCATTAGAGGAATGCTTGCTGGTAATATTTTCTTGATCTAGCTTAATAACCATCACCAAGTTATCTGTTAGGCCACTGCTGTGTTAGGAACTTCCTGAAACCTTGGTCCTCAAACATCAGGAAATTAAGTCTTTTGGTTACTCTAAGAAAGTCTGCAATTTTTCTTCAGATAAAAAAATTGATGGTGGATGTTTTGCTAGTTCTGATCACAATCCCAATCACGAAACATGTTTTTTAGCTTTTGTTTTCGGATTTGCAATGCTACCATGATTTATGATTTGACCAAATGGTTATTCTTACTTCGGTTCTTTTGCATTTTAAGGTCATAGAACACAAGCCATATGATCACAAAGCTGATGTTTTTAGTTTTGGGATTGTGTTATGGGAGCTGTTAACTGGAAAGGTACTGTTTGATCTCATGGGTTTGGCCTTTTCTGTTGAAATTTCCAATCATTTTCAATTCTTTTTCGGGGTTCTCAGATTCCATACGAGTACTTAACTCCTCTTCAAGCGGCAGTTGGTGTGGTCCAAAAGGTGAAAAAAGCAAACTTGATAGTCATCCTCTACCAAGGAAGTTGGAGATGATAATATTACGAGACTCACCAGAAATACTGGTTTTGGTTACAGGGACTGAGGCCTACAATCCCCCGGCATACTCATCCAAAGCTCGCCGAGCTGTTGGAGAAATGTTGGCGACAAGATCCTGCACTAAGACCTGATTTTTCTGAGATCACAGTGATTCTGCAGCAACTAGCAAAACAGGTATATATATGTGTGTGTGTGTGTTCTCTCAGTACCTGATTTCATATCGGTTTTGATATTAGTGCGAGATATAGTATTGTTATTAATGATACTATTTTAGATAATTTTTAAAAATAATTTCTCATTTTTATATAATTAAAAATAGTGTCTTATTATAATTAAAATTAATAAAGTATTTCATGTTTTTACTTAATAG
>JANZLC010000201.1:36838591-36885727 GCA_026413385.1 Erythroxylum gracilipes | reverse complement strand
TATAAAAATGTTTTGATTATTAAACATAATAATCATTATTTGAAAATATTTTTACATTTAAAAATACTTAAGCATAAAATATATATTTCTAAATTTTCTTGATTTATAGTATTGGTATCTATTAATATCATACACAATTTAAGATATTTTTTTAATTAAAGATTTAGTCTTAAAATTAAAAAAATGATTTCATATCTTGACTTAATAGCTCTTTTTATTAAAATTATTGTAAAAATATTTTATGTATTAAACCTAATTATTAATTTAAATTATTTTTACTTTTAAAAAATTTAAACATAACACTTTTAACTGTTCTTAATTCACAATTATAACTCGAAACTTTTTGGTATTTCGGTAAGATCCAAAATTTGAGTTCGGATTATCTGTCTAATGTTAACATGTCCAACTCTATCTAGTGCCTAAAACGACGTCGTTTTGGACATTTTAGAGACTGTTTGCACTGGATAATATTGGACAAAGGATTCAAACTCAAAATTTTATAGTGCAACTTGGTACAACATCCTGGTATAAGGTACCGATTTTCAGGCGGTTCAGGGTAAGAGCTAACTAGTTACCATTAACTATTACCTGAGAAAGTTGGTGATGCAGGTTGCGGATGAAGGAGAAGGGAGGAAGGAAAGATCATCAGGGGGATTCTTATCAGTTCTTAGAAGAGGCCACCATTGAAATAGGACGAGGAAGAAGCATTTTTGATCATCTATACTTGCTTTCTTTTTTTATAACTCGATTTGTTATCTCGTAATTAGTTTAATAATAATTTTTAAACACATAAATATCATTTTTCATAATTGAAATATTTATTTTCTCAGGATTTAAATGTTTTTATTTAAAATACTCAATGACCCTAATAATAAATTAGGTTAATGAAGCTTGATTGAGCTCGATGAACCGAAACAACTTTGTCCTACGTAAAGACTGCGTGCATGCATGCATGAATGCACGGTCTAAGTTTGACCAAATGATGTATCTCCACCTCCCTAGGATGGTGGAAAAAGCCTATTCGGTTTGAATTTAATATATTAAATTTGAATAAAAATTGGGTTCGAGCTTGGATTACAAATACATTAGTATTCAATTTGATTATTTATCTTGGTTGGTATGAACTTAGGTTGTAAGTCTAAACTTGCCAATTTTGAACTTTTTGATATGTTTAAAATTAATTAGATTTGAATTTAATGATATTTATTTAGACTGATTAATTTTAAAATCGCTTAATTAGACTTTATTAGACTCAAATTTGGATCCAACCCGAATCATTATATCATCTTTGGACTTTCCACTCCGCAGCTTAACTCCTATTACATATTCTCAATTTCATGTATGTTACTAATATTTTTAAAATTTAAAGTTAAAAAGGTTCAATTAAAATTAGGCCATTACAAAATTAACTAAAGATTGAATAAAGTTTAAAATTTTAAAATATGATTGAAATAAGTTGTTCTTATCTATCAAAAAATTTGAATGAAGTTTAATTAAAAAAGAGATTGTTAAATGAAAATTAATTAATTTATTTTAGTATATAATAACTTATTAATTTATAAAAATTGTCTGATTAATTAATAAGCTGATTGGTTTTTAACAAAAGTTATTAAATTAAATTGGACTGAAAAGTTAAAAATTGAACAAAAAAGTTAAAAGATTCAGGCTTTTATGATTGAACTTTTTTAATCATTTAAAAATACACGTTTGAAACATATAGTTTTATATAATCTCCTACCTAAATCAATCAAATCGAGATCAACATTGATTTCTCCATAATCTTAAGAAAATGCACCATTATAACATTAAAACACAAAAAAGGGGTGTTATTTTGTAATTAACTTGCTAATAAATGAGAGTTTAGAATCGCATTTTAAGTGGTTATTATCAATTGAAACATATGCACTGACAGTTTCTGTTTAACAATAGAGATTTTTCTTATATGCTTACTATGGTATAGAAAAAGATTGAATCTTTTGGCAGAAACAAGGAGAGAAAATGTAATGCAAAGAAGCCAATGTAGTAATTATTAATATCCCAAGCATCTCCGACTCCATTACTAATCCTAAGTTGAAACAGAACCATGCAATTGTGTTTTCTCCTATATTTGGTCTTAACATGCCATTTGTGTGTCTCTCTCTGTCTCTCTTTTATATTTTTTTCCGATCAAAATTGAAAAATAGTAGATTTCTAGTACAAGAAACCATCCTATGATCATGATCACGATCATGATCAACACAGCATTAGTTTCTTTCCAACCAAACACAACAAATTTTTGTTTCTGATGACCTACGTACATGTTCTTCATGTAATCTTGTTCATTGTTAATGTCCTTAATGTCCTCTTTGATCAATCTCAATATAGGAAGAGAGTTTCGGGATTGAAAAATGGATTTCAACCCTTTAAAGAAATCTTTCAAATCTCATGGAGCCTACAAGCACATAAAAAAATCTACCTCCAATAGTGGCGGAACAGACAGATGTGGCTCTGGCGACCATGAGGAGCTTCCAATTCTGTCTCATCATAGATCAGACGATCCCTCGCATTCCCAACAACAATTGCAGCCATTGTCTATTGTTGACAACCGTGAGATCATTGTCAAGGTTGGTGGTGGTGGTGGTGGTGGTGGTGGTGATGGCAGCAGCGATACCAACTCCAATGATGTTAGTGCAGATGGCAGGAAAATGCACAGAGAGCCAAGTTTTGGTTTTGTACAACGTGAGCAGGAGCAACATGATTCCGAGGATCCTACATCCAAGCTTATCGGTCAGTTCTTGAGCAAACAGAAGGCTGCCGGAGGTGAGATATCTCTTGACATGGACATGGATATGCAGGAACTGAGAAGTGAAGATAGAAACTTGTCACCTTTCCCTGAGTTATCACCCACCAAGTTGTCCTCCAAGGAAATTCGAGTCTCTTTTGAGCCGTCTGTTTCTGGTGGCAATGAAAGTGTAGGAGAGTCGATAAGGAGACGGTACAGGGAGTCTTTAGAAGGTAATGATGGTTTATACAGTACTAATCATTCACCACCAGCACAGCAGAAAAGGGATGAGGTTTTGACGTGCACAGCAAACGCTTCTTTCCGGACAAAGTCCGGTCTGTTAACAAGAATGAAAACAAAATCTAGGCTTCTAGACCCACCAGAAGATGAAATTCCAATCAAAAAGTCCGGTATGATACCAAAATCTGGATTGTTGAGATCAGGGTTCATTAGTAATAAGGAGGATGATGATGAGGATGATCCATTGGAGGTTGATGACTTACCACAGAAGTATAAGACAGATGGATTAAATACATGGACTCTGCTTCAGTGGATAGGCTTAGTTGCACTTGTGGGTGCATTGGTGTCTAGTCTTACAGTACCAGCTATCAAGGAAAAACGAGTCTTGGGGCTGAGACTGTGGAGATGGACAGTTTTGTTGTTAGTTTTGATATGTGGGAGATTGGTTTCAGGGTGGGTAATTAGGATCATAGTTTTTTTTATTGAGAGGAACTTTCTTTTGCGGAAAAGGGTTTTGTATTTTGTGTATGGATTGAGAAATGGAGTGCAAAATTGTTGGTGGTTAGGGCTTGTGTTGTTGGCATGGCAGTTTTTGTTTGATAAGAAGGTATCCAAGGAGACCAAGAACGTTCTTAAGTATGTCACTAAGATTTTGGTCTGTTTTTTGGTGGCTAATTTCATATGGTTGCTCAAGACATTATTGGTAAAAGTACTAGCTTTATCATTCCATGTAAGTACCTACTTTGATAGGATTCAGGAGTCACTCTTCAATCAATTCGTGATTGCGATCCTGTCCGGTCCTCCATTAGTTGAAATCCAAAGAAATGAAGAGGAATTAGAGAGGTGCAGAGCAGAGGTTCGCAAGTTGCAGAATGCCGGTGCTACTATGCCTCCTGAGCTCAATGCAGCTGTATTTCCGCCTGCAAAGAGTGGAAGATTGATTGTTGATGGAACCCAGAAAAGTTTCAATGCGAAAAGCTTCAAATTCTCTAGGCAACTTACAAGAAAAGGAGACAAAAAGGCAAATGACGAGATCACAATAGACCACTTGCACAAACTTAACCCCAAGAATGTTTCTGCATGGAATATGAAGAGGTTGATGAATGTTGTTAGACATGGTTCCTTGGCAACTTTGGATGAGCAAATACTAGGTTGTACTGCTACTGATGATGACACCACCACAGAGATCAAAAGCGAATACGAGGCTAAAGCCGCAGCAAGGAAAATCTTTTACAATGTTGCTCATCCTGGATCAAAGTGAGTATAATCTGTGGAATTTGATCCTGAATACATCTATCAGACAAAAAAAAGAACGAATCAATTCCCAATAAATTTTGCTATTTCTTCCGAAAGCAGATGATTATTCATTTCCTTCTCACGTTTCGTGAATTTCGTGAATAGCTTGGACATGGATTCGGAATCAGAAGTGGAATGAAGCTTTTTGCAGGATAAATTTACAGGAAGAACATGTCCTCTTTTTGATCTTATTCTTCTTTCCAATTTGCAGGTACATCTACTTAGTGGATCTGATGAGATTCATGCGACAAGATGAAGCTGAAAAAACAATGAGTATCTTTGAAGGAGCATTTGAAGCACAGAGAATCAGTAAATCATCTCTGAAGAATTGGGTGGTAAGAAATTTCTGAAATTGCCACAGAACACGATTCAACCACCTTGTACCTCAGGTCCTTGCATTGATGCTTTAAGCAATGTGCATCCCTTTCCTTCTTGATCAGGTGAATGCTTTTAGAGAAAGAAGAGCACTTGCTTTGACATTGAATGATACAAAAACAGCAGTAAACAAGCTCCACCATCTGATCAACATAATAGTTGGGATTATCATCATAGTCATCTTACTAATCATACTTGGAATAGCAACCAGCAAAGTCATCGTCCTTATGGGATCACAGATAGTTGTTGTTTCCTTCATCTTTGGAAATACTGCGAAGACATTGTTCGAATCAGTCATCTTCTTGTTCATCATTCACCCTTTTGATGTTGGTGATAGGTGTGAAGTTGATGGAAACCAGGTAAAGAACAAACCTTTAGTTACTTGGATTCCTATCGTTTGAGCAATTTGCCGAACTTACGGTGTTCATCTCTTTTGGTGCAGCTTGTTGTTGAAGAGATGAACATTTTGACGACCATCTTCCTCAAAAGTGACAACTTGAAGGTCGTGTACCATAACAGTGTTCTTGCTACTAAGGCCATTGGCAACTTCTACCGGAGTCCTGACATGGGAGATGCTATTGAGTTCTGCATCCATGTCTCCACTCCAGCAGAAAAGCTCGCTATCATGAGACAGAGGATCATCAGGTGAGTAGACCCTGGCACTTAGCTTATCGGTAGCATAGATGCATCGAATTTGTTCCGACCAAATTGAAATTTAGCTCGATCGGGTCCTTTTGCTATCTCTGTTTATACTACACATTTTTTGACAAGCTCTTATCTTTTTTCTACGTGCAACTGCAGTTACATCGAGAACACGAAGGAATACTGGTACCCGAATCCCATGGTGGTGTTGAAAGACATGGAAGACTTAAACAAGGTGAGGATTGCGGTATGGCCAAGGCACAGAATCAACCACCAAGACATGGGTGAGAAATTCGTGAGACGATCACTTCTGTTGGAAGAGATGGTGAAGATCTTCAAGGAACTCGACATTCAATACCGCTTCTTGCCTCTCGATATCAATGTTCTTAACATGCCTCCTCCTTTAAACCCTAGCAACCCTCTTCCTTGAGATTTTAGGTTAGCTTTTATCAGAAACGTCAATGGAGTCGGAAAAATTTATAGCCTTCTGTTGGGATCTCGAAGAGGTTTTCCCAGTTGCTGAATCTGTGAGTATAGATCTGACACTGATTAGATTCAACTAGATTACTCTTTTTTCACTTCATTTTCAGTACTTGGATTTCTATTCTTCCTTGTGGATGGATGATCCTGCCAAGAACAATAGGAATTGAACATGTTGTGAAGTTGGTTGATTTGAAACTCATGAATGTTCTGTGTAATCTTCTGATTCAACCTCTAGTAATATTTCAATTGCCAAATTTTAAGATATTGAGTTTCTGTTCGATCTAATCCGAACTCAGATTAAATTTTGGATCAAATTGAAATTATTAGAGAAGAAAAGGGATAGAATTCTGATTCGGCCAAGATCGAACTGGATTGGATGTACTTTGAAGGTCGAAATCAAACTCGAATCTAATATGAATGTTCTTGTATAATTTTCTGATTGAGCTTTTAGCAATATTTTTGCCATGAATTGGATTCATTTGGTCTGAAAAGTTTAAATTCGATCATGACTTTGAATTAGCCTAAAACTATTAGAGAAAAAAGAAATGAAAAATTGAGTTCAAACTAGACCGAATTGGGTTATAATTAGATATTTCGAAACTTAAAGTCTTACTCCAATTAATTTTTTTTAAACTTTGGTTTCAAATTATAATTTTGAATTAAATATGAGGTTTTGAGTTTTTTTTTTTAATCCTTACATTCAATTACTTCTGCCCATATGAAGTGGTTGAGTTGGTAGAGTGAAAAGATATGGGACCAAAAGATTCTGTATTTAAATCCTCCTACCTACACTTTCTCGATTGAATCTGTCGTATAGGACTTGCTAAGTACGGGGTACCTGGTTGACGTAATTTACAGAATATTGCGTTAATCCAGAGATTTACTTAGTGTGTATCTAAATGATAGCGGTTGTGAGTTCCTCCATTCCAAAAAAAAAAACTTCCTAATTGAGTAAAATTTTCTTTTAACTTGTAGACTTTAGTTCATATCTCCAAAAACAAAAACAAAATATAGTAAAAAAAACTATAAATTCTTTTGTTTAAACCAAGTTGTTTATAGAAATGTGAGTAAGTAATTATTTAAATATTAAATTTAAATGATCTAATAAATTAATAATTTAGAGGGTATATAAGAAATTAGGGAATTTGAAATAAAATTTCAAGATTTAAAGACAAATAATGGATCGATTTTTTAAGGTTCGAGTTTAAAATATAAAAATTTAAAAGCTTAAGTTTGAGTGTGATTGATCTCGAATACTTGAATCTAAATTTAATAAATTCTATTTTGTTTGTCAATTTTAAGTTTATCTTAACGAACCTCACTAATTTATCATAATTTTCGAACTAAAAATTTTGTCAAGTCTAATTTCGTCAAATTCGAACTAAATTGCTACTAGGGATAATAACCAGTATGCGTAAAGTCAACGGATTAACTCAAATCTTAGGCCTAATTTAGTTTGGTGTGTCAACTTGAAGCTTGACCCGATACCCAAAATAGATCACACAAAATAATGTCGTTTCGTTCTTCATTTTGTTCTTAAACTTTTAAAAAACTTTAGATCGAAATGATAGTATTTTTAAAATTTTTCAAAATATCGTCATTTTAAACAATTTAAATAATTTCGAGTAGAACTATATGGAGGGATGGGGTTAGGCATAGGGTTTTGATTCGGTCTGGCTTGAGTTAACTGAGTTTCAGCTCAAACTTGGTTTTTCTATTTTCAGACTTTAGGTAAGCTCGAGTTCAAGTTGCTTGACCGAATCTTAAAAGTGTCAAATAAAAATGATATTATTTTTAAATTTTAAATAAAAAATTAATCAAGATTGACCTGAACTCAAAGCACAATTTTTCGAATCGGGTTCACTTGATCAGGCCCAAAGCCAAGCCTAGTCAAGCGGGGGCTGGAGCATCCTTTAAGAGGCAATGTCTTAGACCCGTAAGTCCAAACTGCGGGATCGTGCGAGTGTTAGTGAGCCTTGACCAACGCGTGGCACGTAAGTCGACACGAGGAAGGCGTATTAACGAGGGAACAAAGCAAAGTCTTACAAGTTGGCGAGCAAAACCTAAGGAACTTGTGAAGTAGGCAAGGAATGTGAGAAGTATCGGCAAAGATCTCAAGAGTAGGTAAGATTCGATACGCGTTGCACACGTAGACGCGCATTGGCGAAAGTATTCGATGAGACGTGATATTCGAATACGAGGTCACACAGAGTTGGTCAACTAAGTCATGTGAGACTCGAGGGTGCGAAAGTATACACAAAGGCATGCGAGACTTCACGAGGATGAGCGAAGGTATGTAAAGTATGTGAGATTTTATACTAACTCAGATTGTGACTTATACTTAGTAATGGAGCGATGAGATTGCACCACGAGTGAGCTTGATCATGGAATATAGACTTGTCCATAGACGTGCATTGATTGACTTATGTGCGGATAAGTTGTGATGATTCGAAAAACATATCAGTAGTGACGTGACAACTGTGGATGATGTGACATATGATGGCGTGACGGATAAGATCACATTGGATGAATATCAACATTAAAAGATAAAGATCATGTGGAAGGATAATCGGAAGATAAATTAGATCTTTGTGGATAAGGGTAATCATTCGTAATCTTTTATCTTGTTAATGCGACGTAACTTATCCTATTAGATAGAGACCTAATTAGATGGGGATGTCATCTATTAGTTAGTTTGAAGTAATCTGATAAGGATAAGATAAGATAAGATTGTGATATTAATTAGTAGAGTTCTATTAGGATTCTAACTTAATTATTTAGAGATGTCTATATATAGCCCATCGGAGTTGAGAGCTATTCATTGACTCATTGAGAGAAATCATTGAAATGAGAGAGTTTTGAGAGTTAAAGAGCTTTTGGGGGAGTTTCATTATAAGAGTTTCGAGTAGGGAATTCCTTGTATAGGCTTTGAATGGGAAGTTCCTTATAAATACTTCGAGAAAAGGTACTTGTATCTTTTATTAACATTTTTGTTAAGGGTTAATGAAAAATTAGTTTTGGCTATATATTTCCTCTTGTTACTTTTTTACTTTATTATACATTTGTGTTATTTTACGTGCGAGAGAAACACTTTAAATAGTTGTGCGCACGTGAGGTATTCGAAAGCTAACATAATTGTTCAGCAACATTCATAGAGAAAACCGAATCTTACTTAAGCGGACCTAAGCAAGATTACGGTACGAAAGTGGGTACGATTTGCAATAAAACTTCGGTCTAAAGTAGACTTTTGTGACACAATGCATAATTAACAAATGTTAATCAACTTCTAACGAAAAATTTCAACAAGCAACCGCCATGGACAAGTGGGCAAAATGTTGAGCCCATTAGCAAGAAAATGGCAATGGGGAATCTCTGTCTCTTCTTGTCCCCCGCTAATTCTCTCACTCCCACTAATCAAATTTGACTACCCAAGACCCAAGAACACTGTGACAGCGCAACGAGGGAGAGAGTTGAGGCCAAATGGCTAGGAACCTCTCGAGTTTGGTTAACGAACTCAGAGAACGCATAGCTGCCACTTCATCGTCGTCTCCCAATAACGGTGGCGGCGGCGAAGACGACGGCGCCTTGGAGATTAGGTTACGCGCCGTCCTTCCCAATCTCCTCCATGCCTATGTCATCCCCTCCTCCTCAGGTACTTTAGTTTTTAGTGGACTTTATGCTTGTTTCTTGAGAAAGGTTAGTGAAACCGGACATGACCATGTTGAAGGAATGATGTGATATGAATTGGGTTTAGCTTATCTCCTCTTGTTTTTGATCATTTTGTGTGAAAGATTCTGTCTTTATCTGACACAGTCGTTCTTTTTTGAATGTGCATTGTTTGGTTGTTGTGCAGCGAGTGAGAGAGAGGTTGTAGCTGTGTTAAAGCTGATTTCTCACCTTGCCAGGAATTTTCCTGGTGTATTTTACCATGGGAAAGCCAGCGCTGTTATTCCCCTCATTGGCAGGGTTTTGCCATTCTTCGCAGAACCTGCATTTCGGTTAGTAAGTTTTCTCTGGCTAATTTTATGTTTGAATGGACTTGCATTGGGATCACGTCCCTTGGTTCTATTTGGCACCACTGTTCTGCTTTGAAGCACAATATATAAAAGGTGGTTTTGCTTTACACTGTGATACAAGAATCCTTGTTTATAATTGACTGTCTGAACTTAAAGGTTCACACCTCGTAGTTATGTCCAAACGGTAGTATTGCTTCAAATTATCATCATGTGGTCCGATTTGTTCTGGTATTTATATATGCTTGGATGCATGGGGCAATTGATACAAGTGTTAACAACTGTATATGGGGATAACTACATTATGTCGCAGGTTGCGATATGGAGTAGTTTTTGAAACTGTGGGATCCTTGTTATCCTTGCTTCGTACGGGGGCACGAGATGTGTACTGTAAATTTTTCATTGATGCCATGACGGCTGTGGAAGGTAATGATATAACAACATAATAATTTATTTACGATTAGGTGGTAGACATGTTAGAGTCCTTCATAGTTGAATTGTTTTGATTTACTTCTTGTCAAACTTTTCATTTGTGAGAGATCAGTTCTACATAGTTTGCTTGATACATTGGTTGTCATATCTTCTGAAGATGCCTCCAACCTAGCAACTCCCTGACCCAAGTCAGAAACTTATTTGTTCTTCTAATGTCATCTTGCCTTTTCTATTTTGTTGGGTGAGGAGCTTGGTGTATACTGCTTGTGCTTACAGCCTCCTTTACAAATAATGAAGAGGAACCTGACTTTCTTTATACTTGTTCTATCATTGTTTACCGTTTGTCAATGTGTTTATAGTTGTATTCGAGGTGGAATGATGCTCAAGACTAATTAGTTCCTGTTCTGCATACAGATCTTTTGCATGTTGCAGCACTTTCTGCTGGAAATTCAAGTATTTTGGATCATGCTCAGTTGAACTTGAAATGCTTCTCTTCATCCTTTGTTGGAATTACCAACGATCCTTCTTGTCTCACTGAGCTACCTGAAGGCAATAAACCTGTTGATGATGTTGGTATTTTGGTCAACATCTCAGGGAAAAAAAGGTGGCAACCCTTTGCTACATGGATAGTTAAACTTCTAAACAAATGCTTAACTGAAGGAACTCTATATGTGGAGGGACTTGTAAATGTATCAAATGTTTCAGCTGCATGTTCTCTCTTATGTTATAGAGATGCCGACTTGCAAATGGTGAGTATTACATTATAGTGAATTGGTGGTCTTCACTTATTCCATTTAATGTATGTGCTTGTTGGATGCATTGTTGGAAGTACCACTTCTGTTTGTCTCTTGATGTCACTTGTGATGCCTTTTTACGTTACTTTTTTCCTGACACTTAAAATTTTGTGGAAGGCTTGTTTTGATTTTGCACGGATCACTGGCTCAGTGATAAATTATGACATCATACCTCATGGAAACATTATTCAATCGATAGCTACGATATTAAGTGAGGACAAAGATGGGCTCCCCTTGTACAGGTATGCATATAAAAGTTCAAACTTTTATTGTATTGTTATTTTTGTTGTTGATACTCTTCAATAGCAAATCTAATATAACCTGCGGTAGGAAAAATTAAAATAGCAGTTGCTGTGTAACTAATTGCGACATATATTAGAAATTCCTGATGAAGAATTTTCTTTATTATATGATATGATCCAGTTTCCTTGGTTGATATTGTTTTGATATTGTGGAGTGAAGATAGACTAAAATGACTAGCTCCCATTTTCCACCAGTTGAAATTATCATGGGCCTAACTTTTCTTGATGCTGGTGTTAAATTGCAATTGGGATGGGTGGTGGCTGGGTTAAACTTTTGTGTAGGATTTTTGGTTATGTAATGTTGTTGACAGCTGGATGTATTTTTATTTTTCATTATGTGATGCAATTTATTTATGTAGCAAAGACTACTCTGTGGCCGTTATTATAGTACCTATTCCTGTATAAAATTTTCCCCTTTCAGGACTATATGTGTATATAGGTTGGAACCTATTCAGAAATTTTTGAAAGGAGGTTTTACTTCTCACCATTAATCTGTTTTACAACATAATGTTAAGAACAATTTTGATAGATGTTTATGTTTATTAGTTCCAATTGAAGCAGAAATTGTGGTATCCTTGTTGTATATCTTGGCTAGTTATTATCACATTGGTTGGTACCATGGTTGTACAATGATTTAATGCTTTATGGAAGCAATTTATGCTGCTTGTCAAATTCTGTGGTAGTTGAATTCTGAATGTAAGCTTCATGCTGTGTACTTGAGTTAACCACATTTCTTTCTTTTTCTGCTGTCTTAAATGGCCATAAGCACCTCCATTTTTCTATGTGGCATTGCATACCTTCTATTTTGTAAGGGGTGGGCAGATTGTGCACCAGCGTGGGGATACTAATTAATCATCAAGGGCAGTTCAATAATACTGACTTGTGTGGCAGAAATGCAGTCTATGACTCAACAATGGGTGGTTGCCTCGATGCATTGCATTCTAGTTGCCCTGATGATATTGTAAAGCTAACAGCTGCAGATTTAATAGATGTTTTTCCCAACTCAATGTTGAGAACAAAAAGTCAAGAGCTTAAGGTTAGATCCTCTGTGTAGTTTAAGATCAATGTTATTTTTTTAATTATAATCGTTGGACAAAAGTTTCTGTTTTCCGTTATGATTCATTGTAATGTATTCTATTTTGCAGATTGCGTTATGCAGGGTGTACACAAGGATAGCTAGAACTTGTCCCTCATATGTGTGGAGACCTGAATGTCTGATGCAAATGCTTTGGTTTCCAGAACCATGTGCTTCCTTGATTGATTGCTTTGAAGTAGCTCTTTCTGTTCTTGGCCCTGAGCAGGTAGGACAGAAGTTGACAAATAATTGTACTACAAGTGCGTCAACCATAGGTGATAGCATAAATATGTTGACTTCGGGCACTGAACCAGTTGAGAACATTAGTGTTGGAGAAAAAAGACATATCCAGGATGACAATGTTATCAACGCCAAACGCCAAAAGTTAGATGGAGATGATGTTCTTTTTCATGCTAATACTCTGGAAGATTCGAACATTTCTTATAGATATTACTGTAGAAGAGATGAAGAATGTGCTAGACATATGCATAAATCAATCCTTTCGTTCCTAGAGCTTTTGAAACCTCCAATTAGACCTCCTTCTTTAGGATCTGATCTTGTTGTGACAGGTCTTAGCATGCTCTGTATTGCTTTCTGTAGACACCCAATAACATACCTGTCTCAACGCATCTTCCAGCAGATGCTTGGATGGATCCCATGGATTTCTGATCAGGTAGGATTAACTTTTGAAATTCTCTTTGATATGCTGGTTGCCCCCAATGATTGATTGTTTCATTTAATGTAGGTAAACCAAGGAAGATCATTCACGATAGATATCACCCTATACATGGAAGGAATGCATAGCATATTGCTTATGCAAAGTAAGGCAATAATCCTGTTGCCAATTTGTTGACAAAGTTTATGTTATAATTGTTTTTGACTCAAATTTCTGTCAATTAATAGTATTGGCATTACCATAGATTCTTGAATGAAGGCCTGCTATGAAGGCCTCGTTTATCTTCTGTGCTGATTTGCTGGTCCTCTACTGGAAAAGTATTTGTAGGATACAATTGGGGTTGATGGTTTTAATTGCAAGATTTATCAAATACAAAGGTCATTATTTTGAAGATCATCCTACACTGTTGTGATATCCTTACTTGCTACTTGCAGGTTTTAAAGCTTTTCCTATCTTATGTAGGCTTATGATTGGGGGTTTTATTGTTGGTTATCTGCATTGATAATTAGTCCTTGCATTAGTTGAATTTCTAGATAGGTCTAATTTCTGTTTATCTGTGTCTGTTTATACTTGTGCACATGCTACTGTTTTAGACTTGCTAAAATATACTTCATCTTCTAGGATCCTTTATCATGGATGACGAGCTTTCCAAAATCTCAAGTGACTATGCGGAAACTACACTTACATTCTTGAAAATTCCATGGACCCATCCTCATTTGGTTGGTGCACAACATTCTCTTGCAAAGACTAAATGTCTCTCTGTCCAAATTGCATCCAAGCTTGGCCATGTCTTGAAAACGGAAAGTGTTTTTGAAGTCTTAGATTTGGGTCTTGATGATGAAGCTGAAGAAGTTAGAAGTGAGACTCTTATTTCCATGCCTGTGGTTATCTTGTGGTCAAATCTTGGTCTACTCCCTCATTTATTCAAAAGGCTAGAGTAAGCGAACACTTGTAAATTCTTGTCTCTTTGCTTTGTTCCTGTGCCAAAAATCTCATTGTTGGTATAGATTTATAAGTCCAAACTATGAACCTTGATTTTTATAAGAAACTTTTTAATGGCCTTGTCACATGTATCTTATACCAATATTTAGCAAGACTTGTAGGACCTAATTAATCTAGAAGGGATAATTTAATATTTACTATTTTAAGTGTTACTAAATGTCATGGCTCAATATTTGAATCTATAGCATTTCTATAACTAAATAACCTTCTACCAGTGCTTCAATTTATGTAAGTGTTCGGAGAATGAAGATGTGCCTCGTTGTGGTCATGGTCTCAAACATGAGGGTATGCTGTAGGATTGTGGTTATGATTTTTGGCATTATCATGTGTTTACATCCTACATTTCTCTCTGTCATGTTATCGAGATCTTTTTTTTTTCTTGGTGTACATGTGGCTCAAGTTTTGGACCAACGTTTGAACCTTTGTGAATGAGGATGTACTTCCACCTTCTATCCACTTAGGCCAAGTTCTACATGGTTTGTGGTTGAGAATCCCACATGCATTTTTTGCTAATTTGTCTTGTTTACTACTTAATGAAGTTTCATTCATGTCATGATGTTGAGTGGATCATTTATTTTCTTATGGTCTCTGTTTGCAGGATTTTGAGGAGAGAAGAGCACGCCAAAGTTAAAAAGATGATTCCTTTATCTCTTGGTTATTTGTCATGCTTTTATGGGTGTTGCAGTGGTGTTGCTGGTATAGATAAAGGTGAATGCAAGTTACTTTCAGATGCCAATTATAAGAATCATACCCAGATTGTTGAGTATTTGTTGCAAGGATTTTGGTGCTCAAAGTGTGACAGCAATGTTATGAACAATAATAAGGTGAACTTGAAAATGATACACCTGTGTAATGTGCAAAGTATAGAAGTAGACTTATGTTCTGATTTCACAGACCTCATATCTATATTCTTTAAGCTTCTTTATGACGAGTCTTTGGAAGAGGTTCAAATTGCTTGCGTGAGAGTTCTTCGACGTATCCTTGCACATGCGACTGAAGATGTGCTTGCAGAAACAAGATCTGAGTGGATTAGATGTGTCGAGTATCTACTTCTTAACAAAAGGAAGGGCATACGAGATGCATTTAGCTCTCAGTTGAGCTCCTTCCTTGAGGATTCCGTATTGAGTTGTTTATTTATGGATGGGGACTCGAACAAATCTAAAGAACAAAAATTTTTGGGAGTAATCGAGCATGCTCTAGTGAGAGCTGAAGATCCACAGATCATTGAGACTCTTCTGGATTCTGTTGCACAAATTATAGTTTCAGTTAATGTTCACAGTGAAACCTTCTACTTTTCTCTAATTTTATTGGCTGATCAGCTTGATAATCCATACATGACAGTGAGGCTGAGTGCATCAAGGGTAATACAGCAATGTTGCATCTTCCATCTTAAAGGAGGGATGGAACTATTACTTTCAAAGGCTGTTCATGTCCGCAATAAGTTATTTGATTATCTAACTAGGAACCTCACAAGCCGCACAAAAATGGTTAAAGAGTTTGCTGAAGCTGTTGTTGGTGTCGAGATGGAAAAACTGGTGGAGAGAATGGTTCCCATAGTTCTTCCAAAGCTTGTGGTATCTTGGCAGGATAATGGCCAATCTGTTCATACATTAAGTGAGTTAGCTAAATGTTTGAACACTGATATGGTGCCTCTGATAGTTAATTGGCTGCCAAAAGTACTTGCGTTTGCTCTTCATCAAGCAGATAGGCAAGGGTTAAACTCTGCTTTGCAGTTTTACCATGATCAGACTAGTTCAGACAATCAAGAAATATTTGCGGCTGCATTACCTGCACTTCTTGATGAACTTATATGCTTTATTGATGGTAGTGATTCAGTTGAGATAAGCCAAAGGTATAAGCTTGGTCACCTGCTTCTTGCATCTAACTCCATGAAGATCTTTAGTGCAGGCTTTAGTGGGTTCTTTAGAGGGAGAGAGAGTTGGGGAGGGGCTTGAAGAGGAAGTATGATTTCATAATAATTATTTTCTATTTATCTCTACACTTGTGTGTATGCCATGAAAAATGTAAAAAAAAAAAAAAGCTCTTGTTTTATGTAATCAACATTTTTTGAACTTCTCTTATGTACTGTATATTTTGTATTCAAGTTTCATCAATTTTAGATTAGTAAGACGTATAAGAACTTTAGCTCAGCTTGTGACTAAGAATCATTTATCCTGTCTTATGAGACCATCACTAAGGGATTTTCCTTTTGCATTGTCAAGTGAATTCCTTGTAGGAGTAGAGAGATGTTAGTTGTTCATCATATTGCTTTATGGTAAAATATTTTTCTTCTGTCAACCATCATCATTTTGTTTCTGTTTGCAGGCTATCAAGAGTGCCTGAAATGATAAAAGAAATTGCTAGAGTTCTAACTGGCGCTGAAGATCTTCCAGGATTTTTGAGGAATCATTTTGTTGGTCTCCTTAACAGTATCGATAGGAAAATGCTTCATGGAGAGGACTTTTCATTGCAGAGACAAGCTTTGCAACGCATTAAGATGCTAATTGAAATGATGGGCTCTCAGCTTAGTACTTATGTGCCCAAACTAATGGTTCTTCTCATGCATGCCATTGATAAAGAATCTATACAAAGTGATGGTCTCTCTGTCTTACAATTTTTCGTTGAACAATTGGCAAACAAATCACCATCTAGTACCCAGCATGTAATTTCCCAAGTTTTTGCTGCCCTTATTCCTTTTTTGGAGAGGTGCAAAGATACTTCTTCTGTACATTTGACGAATGTGGTAAAAATCTTGGAAGAACTTGTGTTGAACAATAAAATTATCTTGAAGCAGCATAGTCACGAATTTCCTCCGTTACCTAGTATCCCTGCTTTATCAGAGGTCAATAAAGCTATCCAAGAAGCACGTGGTTCAATGACTCTAAAGGATCAATTACGCCATAGTGCTGATGGTTTGAACCACGAAAACTTGAATGTTAGGTATATGGTAGTCTGTGAATTGAGCAAGTTACTCACTGTGAGAAGCAAGGATATTGCTGCTCTGATCACTGGTGAAGTAGCTGCAGACATGGATGCTTTGAGTTCTTTGATCACATCCTTACTACAAGGATGTGCAGAAGAATCAAGGACTATTGTTGGGCAACGGCTGAAGTTAGTATGTGCTGATTGTCTCGGAGCATTGGGTGCAGTTGATCCTGCCAAAATAAAAGGTTTTTCATCTGAGCGCTTCAAAATTGAATGTTCAGATGATGACCTTATCTTTGAGTTGATTCACAAGCATCTGGCTAGGGCTTTTAGAGCTGCACCCGATACCATTATTCAAGACTCTGCTGCGTTGGCAATACAGGAGCTGCTAAAGATTGCAGGATGTGGGGCATCTCTCGATGAGAATGCTGGAATTTCTTTGACACAAATGCTGAAGGATAAGCATACAGGTAATAACCATGGGATGAATGCTAGAGGCCAGAGATTGTGGGACAGATTCTCCAAATATGTTAAAGAGATTATAGCCCCCTGCTTAACCTCTAGGTTTCAGCTTCCAAATGTGGCTGATTCAACATCAACTGGTCCCATCTACCGACCATCTATGTCATTTAGAAGATGGATTTTTTCATGGATAAGAAAACTGACTGCACATGCGACTGGGTCTCGTGCAAGCATATTTAATGCTTGTCGGGGAATAGTACGCCATGACATGCAAGTAGCAGTTTATCTTCTCCCTTATTTAGTTCTTAATGCTGTCTGTTATGGTTCTGCAGAAGCCCGCCATGGCATAGCTGAAGAAGTATTGTCTGTTCTTGATGCTGCTGCATCTGATAACAGCAGCACTGCATGTCATGTCATCAGTAATGGGCAAAGTGAAGTTTGCATTCAAGCTGTTTTCACTCTCCTTGATAATCTGGGCCAATGGGTAGATGATGTTGAACAGGAGCTAGCCCTTTCCCGGTCCATTCAATCTTCAGCTTCTAAGAAGCAAGCATCCAGGTCAAAGGATCAAAGTTCACCTTATTTGACAGATCAGGAACTGCTTGTACAATGCAGACATGTTTCAGAGCTTTTGAATGCAGTTCCAAAGCTAACCCTTGCCAGGGCTTCGTTCAGGTGTCAGGCTTATGCAAGATCTTTGATGTACTTTGAGTCTCATGTTCATGGAAAATCAGGCTCATTTAATCCTGCTGCTGAGAGAAGTGGCAGTTTTGAGGATGAAGATGTTACATTTCTCATGGAAATATACAGCTGCCTTGATGAACCTGACGGTCTCTCTGGCTTGGCATCTTTACGTAAATCATTAAGCCTACAAGACCAGCTCTTAATAAATAAAAAGTCAGGCAACTGGGCTGAAGTTTTGACCTCTTGTGAGCAGGCTTTGCAGATGGAGCCCACTTCTGTCCAGAGACATTCAGATGTCCTCAACTGTTTATTGAATATGTGCCACCTTCAAGCAATGGTCACTCATGTGGATGGCTTAATTTCTAGGGTTCCTCGATACAAGAAAACATGGTGCATGCATGGTGTGCAGGCAGCTTGGAGGCTTGGCAGGTGGGATTTGATGGATGAATACCTTAGTGGAGCTGATGAAGAAGGTTTACTTTGTAGTGGCTCAGAGAGCAATGCTACCTTTGACATGGATGTTGCAAAGATTCTCAGGGCTATGATGAACAAAGATCATTTCTCAGTTTCTGAGAAAATTGCACTGTCCAAACAAGCACTTATTGCTCCTCTTGCTGCTGCAGGCATGGATTCCTACGTCCGAGCATACCCATTCATTGTGAAACTTCACCTGTTAAGGGAATTGGAGGATTTTCATAATCTTCTTCTTGGTGACTCTTTCTTGGAGAAAATATTTCATTTGGAAGATATTGGTTTTACCAAATTGATGGAGAATTGGGAAAATCGGCTCAGATTTACACAACCATCACTATGGGCAAGGGAGCCCCTTTTGGCTTTCCGGAGGTTGGTGTTTAATGCCAGTGGCCTTGGTGCTCAGGTTGGCAACTGCTGGCTTCAGTATGCAAAACTTTGCCGCTTGGCTGGTCACTATGAGACTGCTAACCGTGCTATTTTGGAAGCCCAGACTTCTGGCTCACCTAATGTTCACATGGATAAAGCCAAGCTTCTGTGGAGTACAAGGCGAGCGGACGGTGCCATTGCAGAGTTGCAGCAATTTCTCCTACGTATGCCTGAGAAGGTTTTAGGCTCTGCTGCAAGGTCATCAATTACTAGTCTTTCATTAGTGCCGCTGAATCCTCAATCATCACCTTCCAATACTCAAGGTGTGAATGAGAATCAAAATGTGGCAAAGACTCTCCTTTTGTATACCAAATGGATCCATTACAGTGGGCAGAAGCAAAAGGAAGATGTCATAAGCCTTTATTCCCGGGTGAGAGAATTACAGCCTAAGTGGGAAAAAGGATTCTTTTATTTGGCTAAGTATTGTGATGAGGTTCTTTTGGATGCCAGGAAGCGTCAGGAAGACAACTCTGAACTAGGTCCCAGGGTAGTGCCAGCAGCTTGTGCTCCTGCTTCTTCAAATACTGAGAAGCGTTGGTGGTATCATCTTCCAGATGTGCTGTTATTCTATGCTAAAGGGCTGCATAAGGGGCACAAAAATCTCTTTCAGGCTCTTCCAAGATTGCTGACGCTGTGGTTTGAGTTTGGAAGCATTTATCATCAGTGCAGGTCATCATACAATGAAGATTTGAGAAAGGTTCATGAGAAGGTAATGTGTTGTTGCCGTTTAAATTTTTATTAATCTGAACTGCATTGTGAACTTCTTGTTTACTGAAGCAATAAATCTTCCATTATAATATTTGCCAGGTGATGAGCATAATCAGAGGCTGTTTGAAAGATTTGCCAACATATCAATGGTTAACAGTTCTTCCACAATTGGTTTCTCGAATCTGCCACCAGAATGAAGAAATAGTTAAATTGGTGAAACGCATCATCACCTCTGTTCTCTGGCAATACCCACAACAAGCCTTGTGGATTATGGCAGCTGTTTCAAAATCTGCAGTCCCTTCGAGGCGAGAGGCAGCTGCTGCAATCATACAAGAAGCTAAGAAAGGTTTCAACCAGGGAAATGGTGGAAGCAATTTGTTTGTACAGTTTGCAAACTTAATTGATCATCTTATCAAGTTGTGCTTCCACCCAGGACAGCCAAAAGCAAGAACAATTAATATCTCAACTGAATTCAGTGCCTTGAAAAGGATGATGCCATTGGAAATTATAATGCCAATTCAACAATCTCTTACTGTTAGTTTGCCAACCTATGAAATCAATCATAGTGAGCCACTCACTTTCAATATTTTCTCCGGTTCAGATCTTCCATCAATTTCAGGAATATCTGATGAGGCCGAGATTCTTTCATCTCTTCAGCGACCTAAGAAAGTATGTTCTTCTGCTGCACATGTTTCAACAAAAAAAGTCTGAGCATGACACTTTTTAATTCTAGCTAGAACATTACACTAGATTTGCAAATTTTTAGTTCTCACAACTTGGTTACAAAATACCATGGAAATATTGGCACAAATATATTCTGTTGAATGCAACTTCTGTTTTGAAATAAGAATATGCCAAAAAATGTCTTAGGGACTTGATTGTTCTCTGTGGTACTATTTTTCTTGGAATAATATATTTTTACATTTTGCAGATTGTTCTATTGGGTAGTGACGGCATTGAACGCCCATTCCTATGTAAACCCAAGGATGACCTCAGAAAAGATGCTCGTATGATGGAGTTTACTGCCATGATAAATCGTTTGCTATCCAAATATCCTGAAAGCCGTCGAAGGAAACTGTACATTCGCACTTTTGCAGTGATCCCTCTTACAGAAGATTGTGGTATGGTTGAATGGGTTCCCCATACTCGTGGACTTCGACATATTCTTCAAGATATATATATAACCTGTGGAAGGTTTGATAGGCAGAAGACAAATCCTCAGATCAAAAGAATTTATGATCAATGCCAAGGCAAAATGCCAGAGGATGAGATGTTGAAAAACAAGATCCTTCCTATGTTCCCTCCAGTTTTCCACAAATGGTTTTTGACCACTTTTTCTGAGCCTGCTGCTTGGTTTAGGGCTCGGGTTGCTTATGCCCACACGACTGCGGTTTGGTCGATGGTTGGACACATTGTGGGTCTGGGAGACCGTCATGGTGAAAATATTCTCTTTGACTCTACTACAGGTGATTGCGTTCATGTTGACTTCAGCTGCCTCTTTGACAAAGGGTTGCAACTGGAGAAGCCTGAGTTGGTACCTTTCAGGTTGACCCAGGTAACAAGAAGTTTCCTTTTGACAGAAGTTCAAAAATGCCTTGTAATTGTATTCTAGCTGTACTAACACTAACCTGTCCCTGAATAACTTCTTGTAATAATCACATAATGCAACAAAATTCATGGAATCATGGAGTTAAATTTGAGGCTGAAGTATTTAAGAACGTATAAGCATTGAATAGTCAATTTATGATTTGTCATTTCTTATTCTCATGGGCACTATTTGCAGAACATGATAGATGGTTTGGGCATCACTGGATATGAAGGCATCTTCTTGAGAGTCTGCGAAATTACACTTTCAGTGTTGAGGACACACAGAGAGACTTTGATGAGTGTTCTTGAGACTTTCATCCATGATCCTCTAGTGGAATGGACAAAATCTCATAAATCCAGTGGTGTAGAAGTTCAGAACCCACATGCACAGGTTTTGATCATTGACCTTAGTTTATCTTCTGTCAGAAAATCTCTCAACATTACAAATTGGTTAACTTTTACTTAAAGATTGTTTCGGTGATGAATGCAGAGAGCCATCAGTAATATTGAGGCAAGATTGCAAGGAGTGGTCGTCGGTGTTGGAGCTGCGCCGTCATTGCCTCTAGCAGTCGAAGGTCAGGCTCGTCGCTTGATCACTGAAGCAGTTTCACATAAAAATCTTGGGAAGATGTATATATGGTGGATGCCATGGTTTTAATGGTGAAAGATTGGAGAGTGTGTGTAAAAGTTCAAGGCAAAGTAGAAATAGAGGGAAGATCCTGAAGAGTGCTAACTTGCTTGCTAGCATTTACAACTGGATCCCCTGTAAGACCTAGCTGCTCGTGGTCTCTGTACATATGCAATCGGTTGTGTTTTACATCTTCTGCCTTCGAACAAGAAATGTATGATAGCCATTTTGTATATCAGTAAAGAATCGATTCGTTCGGTAATCTACCCAGTGACCGTATTAAGTCGACAATTTTCAAACTTTAAGCATTTGACAATACTGTATAAGATTCAACAACTCAAATCTAAATATAAGAAAATTCTGCAGTAACTTATTGCAGCCATTCAATAATAGCTATCCCTTTGGCAACAAAACAACCAGTGTTCTTCCTGTCAATCCTCAGTGGACTTCTTGTGCGAGTCACAAGTTCTTTAACCATAGATTTGATTGGTGATTCCCCTCTAATGCTGCTATGCTTTCCTGATCCACAGACCACTGTGATCTCAGTTGGGAAAACTTGCTTTCCCGCAATAGATCTATTCCTTATCTCCTCCATCCACTGCAACATAACTACATAAGCAGAAGCTAAATGCATTCCATGCAAATCCAGCTTCGCTTCAGAGTTACTCCACTTGATTGCCTCACTCAAAACTGATGATTCAACCAATTCTTTAATCAACAAGGCCTCATCTTCATTTAAAACCTCCATCAAGTCTCGAAACGAAATTGGATAACCATAGTGACTATCTATGCCAGAGACAATCGACATGATTGTAGGACAAGAATTCAATACTGAATTGTAAGTTCTTACAGAGAAAGGAATGCCAGAAGTCTTCATCTTCTGCAACCAATGAATCATATGAGAGTGTGCATTGTGAGCTCCATAAGAAGAAAGAATCATGTTTGAACAAACTGTGTCAACTTCAAGCCCTTGGCTTTCCATTTGTTGAAGAGTCTTGTGCATATCTTGAAACAATCCTAGTTTTCCATATCCATACAAAACACACCTGAACTCAAACAAGGATGCTTTGAGCCCTTTCCCTCTCATCTCACCAATCAAATCCTCAGCCTCTCTAGGACTCCCCATCTCACACAATCCACTGATCATTGCCTTGTACCCTTGCTTTTTCACATAAAAAGAGTTGGAATCACAAACAAGCTGATTCAAGCGAGAGAATGAATCATCAAAGCCATGAAATGCATTGTGCTTGGAGTGGGACTCAATCAAGTTGCAGTAGAACTGAAGGAGGTCTCTCTCTTTGGACTGTAACTTGGAAATGGATTCAGAAAGAAGAGTTGCAGACTCATCATAGCTACCCTTTTTCTCAAGCAAAGCAACAAGTTGTGCCACTAGCTTGGGATTCCAATCAAACCATGGTGCTTCACTAATCTCTGAATAGAGCTGCAAAGAACACACAAATCGACACAAGAACTGGGGTTACTCCATTGAAATATCCAATATCAAGCTAAGAAGAAAGAAGAGAGAACCCTAGAAAATGGAGACAAATTGCTCATAAAGTGATGCTCTTGGGTAATCTTTAAATGGGCAATCTGAATCCATGTCAAAGTTTCCAACTTTTCTATCTTCCATGAACTTATAAAGTTTCAAACTTCAATCAAGTCTAGAAAGAGTGAGACTTAGAAAGAGAGAGAGAGAGAGAGAGAGAGAGAGCTTACTGGGAAGGCTATGGAGGAGAGGTGAGGGTGTGTAGTATGAGGAGATAGAAGGTGAGAGAGAGCATCAAGAGCCACTGGTTTCGGCGACGATCCGACAAACTTTCTTATCAAGCGGTTCACATTTTCATTGGTAGTGCTTGTGGCAACAGAAGATAAGAACCGCTCGCCTTGTTTGCTTAGTCCAACGCATACACTACAACTCAATCTTTTCCTAAGGAACGGCGGCGGTTGTTTGGGGCGGAAGTACTGGTGAACGCCGCAGTGATAGTGGTGGCTCCGGTTGGTCCATGACACATATACTGTGCATACCACCCTTTCCATGATATGTAAGTGAGTTCTGAGTAATTGGTAATGATTCTCCTGACTTGTTGGAAGATGCTGAGGAGGTTAAAGATCGACACTTTAACCAAGTTTGGAACTTTTGAGGTTTCTAGGCGCGCGTCTGAGGTTGCTACTTTAGGTTCTCACTGTTTCTCTTCAGGTTCAAGACCCAGAAACTCGTTTAGGGATACTAGTTTACTTGTAGAGAACAAGAAGATCTCTCATTTCATACGAATTGGTCAGATTAACGAAGCAAGAGCATTTTTTGACAATATGGGACGTAGGAACACGGTCTCTTGGAACTCAATGATAAGTGGGTATGTGAAGAGGAGGGAGATGACTAAGGCGAGGAAGTTGTTCGACGAAATGCCTGAGAGAGATGTTGTGTCTTGGAACTTGATGATCTCTGGGTATGTTTCATGTGGAGGGAAGAGGTTTATAGAGGAGGGTAGGTGCTTGTTTGAGATGATGCCAAAGAGGGATTGCGTATCTTGGAACACCATGATTAGTGGGTATGCGAAGAATGGGATGATGGATCAGGCATTGTTGTTGTTTGATAGAATGCCTCATCGGAATGTTGTATCCTGGAATGCGGTGGTTTCAGGGTTGTTGCAGAATGGTGACGTGATGCGTGCGATTGAGTTCTTTAACCAGATGCCGGAGAGAGATGCAGCTTCTCTGAGTGCACTTGTATCGGGTCTTATTCAGAATGAGGAATTAGATGGAGCTGCAAGAGTTCTGTTAGAGTACAAGAATAAGGATGGTGCAAAAGAGAATCTGGTGCATGCATATAATACTTTGATTGCCGGATATGGCCAGAAAGGATTGGTTGATGAAGCTCGAAAACTTTTTGATCGAATCCCGTCTCGTAATGACGAAAGAGACAAAAACAATGAGAGATTTGAGAGAAATGTGGTGTCTTGGAATACCATGATCATGTGCTATGTAAAGGCTGGAGATATGGTTTCTGCGCAGGAACTCTTTGAACAAATGATCGAACGAGATACATTTTCATGGAATACTATGATCAGTGGATATGTTCATATGTTGGATATGGAGGAAGCATCAAATCTCTTCTCCAAAATGCCCAATCGCGATACCCTTTCTTGGAACTTGATGGTCTCAGGGTATTCACTGACAGGTAATCTGGAGCTTGTTAGTGATTTCTTTGAGAAGATGCCTGAAAAAAGTTTGGTATCATGGAATTCTGTCATAGCTGGGTATGAAAAATACGAAGATTTCAATGGAGCAATTGAGCTCTTTCTTAGGATGCAATCTGAAGGCGAGAAACCCGATCGACACACTTTATCTTCAATTCTCAGTGTATCTACTGGGATTATGGATCTGAACCTGGGTATGCAGATTCATCAGCTGGTTACAAAAACAGTTATTCCCGACACACCGATAAATAACGCCCTGATTACCATGTACTCAAGATGTGGGGCAATACAAGAGGCAAGAACCATTTTTGAGGAATTGAAACTGAAGAAAGAAGTTATCTCTTGGAATGCAATGATTGGAGGATATGCATCCCATGGTTATGCCTCAGAAGCTCTAGAGCTTTTCACATTGATGGGACATTTTGAAGTGCAGCCTACTTACATAACTTTCATTTCAGTTCTGCATGCATGTGCTCATGCAGGGCTGGTTGAAGAGGGTCGAAGGATATTTAAATCAATGCAAAGTGAATACGGTGTCGAGCCAACGGTTGAACACTTTGCCTCCCTTGTCGACATTGTCGGTCGGCACGGACAACTTGAGGAGGCCCTGGATTTGATCAAAAGCATGCCTTTTGAGCCGGACAAGGCTGTTTGGGGTGCATTACTGGGTGCTTCAAGGGTGCACAACAATGTAGAGATGGCTAGAGTTGCAGCTGAAGCATTGATGAAACTTGAACCAGAGAGTTCGACTCCTTATGTCTTGCTACACAACATGTATGCTGATATGGGGTGTTGGGATGATGCAGCAGACATTAGAGGGATGATGGAAAGGAACAATATCCAGAAACAAACAGCACGAAGTTGGATTGATTCTGGCTACTAATGCTTATTTGTGGCACTTGTTAACCTTTCAACTTTGCGAGATTATGGAACGCCAGATAGTATAGAACTCAACAAAGTTCAATATATATTTGATGATGATCCACACCTGCAGCACAAGGGAGAGGAACTACAACCGGGAAGAGATGGCCACTCTACCAGATTTCCACGCCCAAAAGAGTAAACCGATGTGGGAAATTGGTGAAGAATTGTATAATTCCTTCCTAGGTACATCAATTTCCAATCTGGTTCAATGACAAAGGTGTATCCCTAGGACCAATATGTTACCATCAAGGTAAGGGCCTTTGAGAATACGAAGATAACCACAATACACGTCTCGTTCATTATACCCGAGTGTCAGTATAGTTTCCTGCATCAGTCATTCTATAGTGTAGTTGTATCTAAGTTAGGTCTGTATGATTTTAGAATTCAAAAACTCTGATACACTAAGTTAGCTTTCTCATAACAATTGCACCCCTGACCATTTCCAGCTATTTGGTACCTACAGATTAGCTGGAGGTTGAAACATACATCAAATGGATTTGTGCCATATTGTGGTGACTATTTTCATCTGCAGAATCAATATCCCGTGTACCGGAAGATCAGTCGAATTCGATACAGTTTCCGGGTTTTTTGGCATACTATGTCTACCTTGTCATCTTTCTTAAGATCATAAAGATTGAGAAAAAGTTGGAGAAAAAGTTGGCCAACTGAGAGAGTCAACTGGTTAGAGTTCTGAAGTTGTAAACTCAAACTCAATGTTTAATTGTCTCCTAGTTCCTGTACCAAGTTGCTTCAGGACAATTGTCTTGTCTGGTAAACCAAAGTGAACAAACAGACTTCCTTTGTCTGAACTTTAATTTCTCAAAATGTCTCTTACCAACTTAGGAGAGACAGCCTTAGTTTACTGCAATTTTTGTTAAGTTTGGGTCTAAGCCCTAGTCCAAACCCTTCTTGAACCGGATTTGTATCTAACCTGAAAATCAACCTTAATTATAAAAAAATAAACATCATAATATATCAAAGTCAATCACGTAAAAGTTCCAAAAGAAAGAAAGAAATTTCCTCTTTTCCATCTTTGATGATATTAATGTTGATGTTTGATTCATTGGATTGATCCAAACTTGTCATTTTATTAGTTTGATTCCTCTAATTGGAAGCGTTTTCACTACATTGTTTTGTCTCTTCATCTTGTCATCTACTTCTCCTTGAAATGGAAAGACACAAATCCTACAAGTGTTACTTAAACTCCATTAGGACAAGAGTTCATAAAATGTATACCAACTTTACCTTAACTTTGGAGAATCACTCCTTTTATTGATAGGAATGGTAAAAAAAAAACATGTCATCCCAATCTAAATTTAACGAGTTAAGTTTGAATAAGTTGAATTTTAAATTACATTTAAATTTAAAAGATTGGCTTGAACCGATCCAAATAAAATAATATTTTGTAAACCAGTTTTAGACCAAAAAAAAATCGAATTGAATATAACTGCTATTAAATCACATAAACTCTACCTATTTAATTAGTTAGTCTCATTTAGGATTAGCAATGATTGAATCATGTCGAATATAAAACTACGTAGTTTTAGTTGAATTTATCAAAATTGTAGATCATTTTAGTGGGTAAATTTTCAAATTGACGCAATAACCTACGAATTACGTCAACCAAGTATTTCACATTAGGTAGGTCTTATACGACAGAATCGATCGAGAGAACATAAATAAAGGAAATCAAACATAGAACTTTTTAATCTCATGTCTCTCCACTCCATCAACTCGAATATTTCTATGGGTAATTTCTAGTAAATCTTTCGTACTTAAAACTAAAAGCTATGCTCTAAAAGGTTTGGCAAATCACATAAAAGAGCTTCTGTGATATACTTGATTATTCATCTTAGTCCTTGTGTTTTTAATTCGTTCACCTTAGCTCCTATATTTTTTATTCTCATTCAAGATACCCCAATTGGGTATTTTTGGACAAATTTACCCTTGGAATCAAGAGATTAAAAAAAATTAAGAGTAAATTTGTCCAAAAATACTTAATTAAGGTATTTTGAATAAGAATAAAAAACACAAGAACTAAAGTGAATGAATTAAAAACACAAGAACTAACATAAATAATCAAGTATATTTATGTGATTTACCAAAAGGTTTCGTTAGTGTCATTTATCATGAGGTTCCACCCACCTTCGTCCAATGGCTAAAAGAGCATTACCTTACCATGCTTATCTACCGTTGACATGGCGCCACGTGTCATGCTACTACACATGTATGCTCAAGCACTCGCAAACAGCAACTATAAAACATAAAACTACGGAGATTATATTGCTGTGAGCCACCACATAGTGCGATGGTTATAATACAGTAGAGATTAGAGAGATCGAGAAGGGAAGTGATCTTATTAAGCATGGGGAATGATTTAGAGTATCGTAACTGATTCTAGGGAGGGATTAGGATAGAGGGTATCTCCAGTTTCAATCCGTTGTCTTCGCTGTTGTTTCTTGTTCATTTGTTTTGTCAATCTTTTACTCGCCGATCCTTTTGGATTTAATCAAATTTCTTGATCGAAGTTCCGTCTTTTCTGTTTCTTTTCTCGTTTTGCGATTCTGGGTTTGTCTTCTTTTTTCTTGAAAATGGTAGGAAAGAGGCCAAGAACGAGTTTTGAGAAGGCGGTGGTCGACGTTTGGCACCGAGAGGTCGGCGAGCTCTCGACCCATGACTTCGCTCACCGTCGTCGTGCTTCCAAGGTCTACAAAGAGTCGGTTTTTACCTTCTTCTGCTGTGATTTTTTCCTTTTTTTAATCTTTTGTCTTGAATTGTGAATATCTGGAAGGTTGTGTGTTTGTCATCCGATAATTGATTGAAATGCACTGTGGTTGAATCCTCTGCTTGCCTTTTTTGGTCCTCCAAGTGAACAATAACTTGCTCCTCAAAAGTTATGTGTGCAGCCATGGATATTAGGTTTGCAGTCATGATCCGCATAGTTTTATGCTCAATCACAAGTTATTAGGAGATTGATACTGGTTACTTGAGCTTGTACTTTTATACAAACTTGAATTCTTAAGGGTAGCAACCGATAGTAAGGGTTTTAGAGTAGTGTGGACATTCGTCGCCCATTCTTCTTGTTATATTGGTGGTTTCTTGTCTTATCTCCAAATTTCATATTGTAGTTGATTTAGTGAACTGGGAACTTCAGAAGAAAATATCGGGTAAATGAATATGAAAGTGTATTGAACCGAATCTTTAGTCTTGTCTCATTTTTGTTAAGCGATGAAGAATTCAGAAAGGACTGTTTATATATTATCGGACTTATGTTAGTATTTTGCACTACAATTGAATGTATTTTTGTGATTATATTTTGAAAGCTCACGAGTATAGCACCAAGGCGACTGTAATACCGTTAATGCGCTTCAAGTGAACCCTTATTCTATTTGCATTTATTTCAAAACTACTAGATTTGACTGGATTCTAGTTTACTTGAACTTTTATTATTTCATTTTGTAATAAGATCTAAAAGGAGGAGTATGGTGACTAATTACCATTTAGTTTTCAATGTGAAGCTGAAGAAGAAACCCATGAAACCTTCAGAATGAGGTTGAAAATGTAAACTATCGTTTCTTTCTTAGCTGTTGGCTATGTATGTGAAACAAAAATCAAAAGAATTTAATGATTTCTCAGGGAAATGCTAGCCCAATATTTGAAGATTGGAAAATTTAAGATATATATTAAAAACCCCCCTCGAGGATTTATTATAGTAGTTAATCATAAGCTTATCCTACAAAGCAACTTGAAGTAATAGATCTTATGTGCATGCTTTCATGTATTAAATTGTCATGTTTTAAGCACTCTTTAACTGTTAATATAAGTTCCACCAATATATTGTCATTTTAGTTTCATTTACTTGGCTTTCAGCTTGCAAAACACTCGAGTCGATGATGTCTGGCGAATGATTAACGTCTTCTCACTGTATCTCGTTTCACTTTGATATATTGAAGCTCCAATTTGATGATTGTTATATGATACAGGACCTTGTGCAACGACTTGAGATCTACAAGAAGCTAGACAAGCATAAAGGTTGCGTAAACACAGTAAGCTTCAATGCAGATGGAGATATCCTGGTTTCTGGTTCTGATGACAGGCAAGTAATACTCTGGGAATGGGAAAGTGGACGTATCAAACTCTCATTCCATTCTGGCCATAGTAATAATGTTTTCCAAGCAAAGATCATGCCAAACACGGATGACCATAGCATTGTTACTTGTGCAGCAGATGGTCAGGTAATTCCTCCTTTTCGGATGGTGTTCCTGGATGAGAATTAGTTGGTGCCTAAACCCTCGTATTTTATAAAAAGATTTATAAGTCAGAAATATAACTGTTCTAGGTGCTTTTGTTGTCTTTTATTTACATTTTCACCACTGTTAGTCAAGATGAGGTCTTGTGTTGTCCTTGTGTTCTTTGAACTTATGATCCATAGTTCTTTTTAATATTCTGGTTACTGGGATTATTCGTTTCTGCCATCCTCAATATTAGGTTCGACATGCGCAAATATCAGAGCATGGACAAGTGGAGACTACATTGCTTGGGAGGCATCAAAGACGAGCACATAAATTGGCTATCATTCCTGGAAGCTCTCACATATTTTATACTTGTGGTGAGGACGGACTAGTTCAACATGTGAGTTGAGAATATATCACTTAAAGTGGTTGTAAATCAAAGATTTTCCCTTTTAGTGTATCTCAACAACTTTAATAGGCTTCTATGATCCAAAGAGCTGCTCATTTATGGAGTCCTTTTACTTATCTTCTTTTGTCTTTCTTGTCCAACTTCATATCTTACATGTGATGTTAATCTGCTTATTCAACAGTATTTTGCTATTTTCTTGAATGAGAGTTTCTGTGATCATTCATTTTAAACAATTTATACATGTATATGACTCAGCCAACTTGTGGTGCAGTTTGATCTTAGAAGTGGGTCTGCTACAGAGCTTTTCACTTGTCAACCGGTTGAAAGGAGGGGTCATATGTCAGTTGTGAATCTGAATGCAATCACAATTGATCCAAGAAACCCAAATCTGTTTGCAGTTGCAGGATTGGATGAGTATGCTCGGCTTTATGATATCCGCAAGTATAAATGGGATACATCAACTGATTTTGGACAGCCTGCAGATTACTTTTGTCCACCACATTTGATTGGAAACGAGGATGTTGGAATAACCGGCTTGTCATTCTCAGATCAAAGCGAGCTTCTGGTTTCTTATAATGATGAGCACATCTATCTCTTCACGAAAGACATGGGATTGGGACCTAATCTAGTTCGGTCCTCCACACCCTCCATGCGCAGTGATACAAGTGATGTGGGATCTGGATCAGAATCTCCTTCAGTCGTGGATGCTGATGGTAAAGCTGTTCCTCAAGTTTTTAAGGGGCATACGAACTGTGAGACTGTGAAGGGTGTCAACTTCTTTGGGCCAAGATGTGACTATGTGGTGAGTGGGTCTGACTGTGGTCGCATATTTATCTGGAAGAAAAAGGGTGGAGAGCTCATCCGTGTAATGGAAGCTGATAAGCATGTGGTGAACTGTATTGCGTCTCATCCCCATTTGACAGTCCTTGCTAGCAGTGGAATTGAGAGGGACATAAAGATGTGGACTCCAAAGGCGATGGAGAGAGCTACTCTTCCGATAAACATTGAACAGGTATATGCATTATTAAATTAATCTTTTAATGACTTCTAATCCATTTGTTTGAAATGCTAGTAATCATACTTGACATGGAGGGTTGACTAGAAACCATGTTTTCCATTTGAAGAGGTTTCCTCAAGATAGTAATGTATACATGATATTGGAAGTTGAAATAAAAACACTTATCTTGTGCAAAAAGAAAATAAAAGCTAAGGAACCTGTAATTGATATGAATGTCCCCTTATTAATGTCAATGGAGAAGAAAACTTCAAAATATGTTGCGTAAAGATATGCTAATCCTGATCCTACTAAAACAGTGACTTGAATCAAAACTAAACCCTCCTCCAATATGATATTGTAATTCCTTTCGTAATAAATTTAAATAGCTAACTAAATAACAAAAGTAGTTTTAATTCCAGATCAGGTATCTTTTCTTTATTTTGCATCCTTTGTTGAACTATCAAACTTCCTTCCAATGATACATAAATGTTGGGTTTTTTTTTGGCAGGGGAGCATAGCTAAAGACTTATTTTTTGGCCCTTTTAGTTTTAACAGCCCTCCATATCTATGCCCAGTTTCTTTCCTAGTTAATCTATATTGGACATTTCTGTCTTAGCTGTTCACTCATTTTGGTATAGTGAAGTAGCATGTAGTTTGGAGAGTCAATTTATATAGGCTTTAGTTTGACTATCTTGGGTGTGGTCAGTTGTTTCCATCCATCTGCAAAAGGCTGGGGATAAGTGAATTTTTTACAACTCGTAATGGTAATTGCTTGCAAATTTGGGTACAAATGTTGATTCTACAAACTATATAGTAGGTGGGGACTAATTTCTCTGATGTTACTTCTTTGGAAAAAGGTTCTGATGCCTTGTTGCATTTCTTCTAATGAAGAGGATGATGACGATGATTACTTCTATGAATATCAGGGTTCTGATGGGGGCGATGAGGATAAGGATTGGGATGAGGATGAGGATGAGTGTGAGGGTGAGGATGAGGATGAGGGTGAGGGTGAAGACGATCATGACTTGGAGAATGAAGATGATCATCTTAACGATTATGATTATGACGTTATTTTACTTGACAGTAGTGATGATGATGATGATGATGATGGTGATGATGATGATGATGCAAGTGAAAGATCTAATATAAACTTTCTGTTTTAAACAGAAACCGAAGCCTAGAGGATGGATGTATCATGTTGCATCACCGCAAGAGCTGATGCTGCAATTATTTTCACTACAAAGGAGGAGGATGAGCCCAGAGCGCGGTGAGGACAGCTCAGCTACAGGTAGGGAGCTCTTAGAGCTTATATTCTCATTCAATGCAAATAGTGATGTTTCTTCAGATGATGGAGGAGATGCCCAGAGTCATGAAGACTTATTTGATTAGACGTTTCGGCTTCGATCTATTGGAAATGATTGTAAACTGTAAATAACATAGAGATATGTCTAGTATTTTTCTGAGAAGCACTCCAAATTTGCTTTGCCTTAATTGTCTATACAAGTTCTTTCCTATATATTGGTTATTACAGCTTCCTGCTTTTCTTCAGTTCTGTTTCTTATCTTTAATACACAAAGTACAAGCCTGATAAGTGAACTGATTTCCTCAACTTTGTGGACTCCCCGATGGATCAATAGTCAATGTGAACATTTAGAGCTCCTCTCTTCTGCTGATGGCTTTTGGTTGAATGTTTTCTGTTGTTGCATGTTGAATGGAAAATGTTGGGATTGGAATGTTTTTGCCTCAAATGCTAATAAGGTATGACTGTAGAACTATTATCAGTTTTGCTTGCAGAATGAGAAAATAAGAGGTGGCAGAAGTGATGCCAAACAAAAGTGATTGTAATTAACTATTCTGAAGGATTGACAATGAGTTGGTCGAGTTTGGAACTCTTAATTCCGGTGCTAAAATTACTTTACAGATTGTTTTTGAGAGATGAGATATCATAAATGCATAACTTGTTTACTTTGTAAGAGAATTTCTCTCATTTTTATAAAAGGTGAGTGATTACTTACATATGTCTACGTGACCTTTTCTCTTTTTTGATATGAGCTTTAATACCTACCTACTCTCTGAAAAAGCTCGAGCTTGGCTCGAATTTTTTTGGAACTTGGGTAAAGTGATATCGTTTTAACTAAACAAAACAAGATTATATTGTTAATGATCAGTAAGGAGAAGTGAGAAATACATATACAGCCAAATGACAGGTTCCCAGTTTTTAGTTCCCAGATTTGGGTTCCAAATGTTGATTATACCACAAACTCTAATAAGATTCGTAAGGATCTTAAGCAGGTACAAAAGCTGTCTTCTTTAGAAAGAAAATTACATCGTCAGGAATCAATGAAGAGTACTCACTTCTGCTACTCATCTTTATGAGTTGGAAGGACTGGTTCTTATGAAAAGACTTTGAATGAATGAAACCATCTGCAAGAGTTTGGTTAATCAGAAAGTTCGAAATCATAGTTCAGAGGTTTCTTTTTCAAATTTTAACCAGAGAAAAGAATCTCTTTTACCATTGCAAGTCCAACACATAAGATACTGAAACCTGGGAAATTGAAAGGTGCTTCTTCAGAGAGGAACAAAGCTGCATTGATAGAGGAAAAAGAAGAAGAAGAGATCAGAGATCTTGAGCACTTGTGTATAGTTTTAATTCTCAGATCCACACACCTGTGAGAGGAGTGAAAATAAGTGGAGAAATAATGGTGCCCAACGAACTTATGCCTTGGATGCATCCTTGAGCCTTCCCCTGAATTAATGTGTCAGAAAGAGACATGTATAAGCAAGTAGGGATGGCAAAACGTCGGGTCTGAGCTGAGTTGAATCTTGGTCAAAGTCGAGCTACGGTAAAACGATATTGTTTTGAAGTGAGAGTTTAGCTGGTCCAAGGTTTAAATGTCAATCCTATCATCAAGCCAGGAAGAAGGTGATAGTGAATTAAAAAGTTGCAATTTTTTATATATATTTTCAAATTCGGGTCTAATTTGATTGAAACACTTGAACTTGAATTCAGTCGAATTAAACTAATTGATTTCAGATCGGATTCAAACTAATTTGTCATCTCTAGTTTTCATTAGATTATGAATAAGAGGCTATCAAACAATGACTTTAATATCCTTTAGGGATCGTACCTGCTCTTCTGGTCCAATTTGTTTCGATGCAATGCTTCGTAACTGCATAAGTTGTATGTTTCAGAAATGGATTCGATCAATCCACAAAGTAAATGAGATTTCAAGCACAAGAAAAAAGCTTGAATTACTCACAAATGGAGGCACAACGACGAAAAAAACAGCAAGCAAAGCATTCGCATAAGGAACCTGCCCAGAAACAAAACATCTTTTATCAGGAGAAACAAAAACATGTACCGATTAAGTATCCAAACTTTTAAAAATCCGACAATTCAATTCAAAAGATTATTTCGGTTACTATTTTACCGATAATATAGAAAATTTAAGGTTTAAAATATTTAATCGGACTGTCATACTGTCTGATTAAATATTAAATAAAATTAAAGAATTTGAAAAATAGTTGAACAAAACTATTTACTTATAAAAAAATTTAAAATTTAACTAAAAAATATTAAATGAAGATTAATAAATTTATTTTGGTTTAAAAAAATTGATTAATTTACGAAAACTGAATGATTAATTGATAAAATGATCAGTTTTTAACAACAAAGATTATTAAACTAAATCAAACTGAAAAGTAAAAAATCGAACCTAAAAATTGGTCGGTTTAAAGTTTTCATTGTTAAACCAATTGAACTGATTTGATTTTTGAAACATTGCTAGAAATGATTCTAACAAAGACGAAGAGTCACATAACCCTAGGGATGGCAATGAGGCGGCCTGGCTTGACTCTTACCAGTTGGGCCTAAGATAGCAAACCCCAATTTGAGCCCGATAAGGTCAAAAGTAGATTGAGCCTGAGTTTGGCTTGACTTAGCCCACCCATTTTAAAAATTAAAATATAAAACGACATTGTTTTATTTAGAGGATCGAGCCTCGAGCCAATTGTCACCCCTAGATAACCCTTATAAACATAAATAAAACAACAAAATTGATTGGAAAGGCCTTACCCATTTTGACCAAGCTATACTGTACACCAAAAACTGCAAAAAAAAAAAGTCATAATAAATCAGGAATTTGGTTTAAACTTTATTATTTTTTGTTCACAGATTGTGAAAGAAAAAGGACATCAAGATCAAGATTCCTACATAAGTGACGCCTCCAAACAGCCCTATTGAAAGTAATCTTTCTTCTGCTACAAATGGTACCATCAGAGGCACAAAAACCAGCTGCAGATTCAGGAGTAAGTATCAGGAACTGGGAAAAAAAAAAGGTTTTATATTTTGCCGACCCGGTCCTTTCGTCCGAGCTTCTCGCTCACCAAAACGACGTCACTTTGTTCTTGAGTTTCTTAAATTTACAGATCAAAAGACATCGTTTTTGGGGAAGGAATTCGGTTCATCAAGCCTTTCAGACCGGGATTTGGACAATGCTCAAGGTCGAACTTAGCCTGAAGCTTGATCTATGAACCGAATTCCTTCCCCCAAAACGATGTCTTTTGATCTGTAAATCTAAGAAACTTAAGAGCAAAGTGACGTCGTTTTGGTGAGCGAGAAGCTCGGGCGAAAGGACCGGGCCGGGATTTGGACAATGCTCAAGGTCGAACTTAGCCTGAAGCTTGATCTACTTAGATCTAACCCGTTGACTTGAGTCGGGTCAAGTTATTTATGTAAATGGAGAAAATATTGACAGACATACCTGCGTTACCATTGCTGCAACACCACCAATTAGCATCAGATCAGCATACTGGTTTTTGCTGAAGTTGAAACGAGCCTTCAGGAAGTACTGAAATTGTACAAGTTGTTCTAGTTGATAAACAAAGCTCAACATAGAATTTTGGTTAGGATATTTTACGGAATTATAAATTGTAAAGTGTCGAATCCTTTTAGTGTTCGATCTTTAAAAATTTTCAATTAAGTGTTCAAACTTTTAAAAACCGGAAACTCTATTGACGAAAACGAAGAGGTACGTAACCACATCGGTAAAATATGATTGCATACAATGTTTTGAACTGAATTGTCCAATTTTTTAAAAATTGAAGATAAGGAAGGGAATGTACCATTAGTGAAACTTCTGATCCACCTTCTGCGAGACTGTTGAAGAATGATATAACTGCTGCTTGTGAAAATGTTGAGCTGCAACACAAGTTTTTTTACAAGATTGCTCATCTTTAAAACTACTCCAATGTATACGAAAGTTCCATTACTCATACCTGATCTTCAGCAAGCAAATGAGATCTCTAAGAGACGGAATTGTCTTGAACTTGTGATCTTTTCCAAGTAAATTGCTTCGATCTTCAATGTCATCTCCTGCTTCCTTGAGAACAGGACGAGTCAAGTTTTCGCCATTGTTGACACTTTCCTCCAAGAAAACTCTCATGTACACAATAGCAGCAACCGAAACAAGCGCAGCAATCTGCAGAAAAATGGTTACCATTTTCACAGGTTGATGTTCTGAAGCTTGAATTGTGAAAGAAACTGAAAAAGAAGAAGATGATAACCATAAATGGATCAAGAACAACCTGAAACGTTAAAGCGGTGGTGAGGCATCGAGTGGCCAAAGTTGCAAAAACATAAGCTGCGGATAGTACACCAGCAAAAACTCCAAAACCGGAAGCTCTTAGTCTCTCTGGAACAGTATCTGCCTGTGATGTGTAAGAAATGAAAAGATCAAATGAGTTCCCATATGTTGGGACCTAGGAAAAAAAAAAAGTGACCCAGTTGAGAGAATTACCACGTAAGCTAGAGCAAGACAGTGAATGCTGCCACTGGAGATCATAGCAGTAACAGTCCTGAGCGCAAAGTAGGCGTAGAAGAAGTTGGTTGTCCTGCTATATGCCAATATAACTGTAACGAAACAAGGTTGTTTCTTAGTACATATGTAAGGGAAATAGGAGACATTCATTCAAAGATGACAATTTTTATCCGGATAGGATCTCTGTTCAATATTATAGTGTCTTATTCTGTCTCATAAATTTTAACTATTTAATTATGCGGATCCCGCGTTTATTTATACGGGACTCACTCAAAACTCACATAAATAAGTCTATATACAACAAAGAACATTTTATCTTACTCCAAATTTTTAAGACAAGCGAATTATCAACTCTATCTTTATATATAACTCATTTTATCTTTATATATTTTTCCGACACCGCACAATTCCATTTTTCTTATAAGACATACCAAGAGGAATAATGGAGATGGTCATTGGAAGTGTGAGCAAAGCTTTCCTTCCATACTTATCAGATAAGTTCCCTATAAGTGGCATCATCACCACACTCCCAAGTCCAATGATCTGCAAATTCAAAACCCACAAATCTTTGTTACTCTTTTTTCTTTATCCTTTCCCTTCTTGAAATACAAATCTATTGAACCAGAGTTTAGAAATGTCATGTTTCGTGATTTTTCTTGAAGTATAGAAGAACCATTGATGAAAAGATAGCGTCTTTGGAGATAGATATGGAGATTTTCGTGGCTTAGAACAGTTTGTATGGTAGGTCTGACTTGCAGATAGGAGATGAAGACAAACATTCTTAATATCAGAAAGCTACATAAGTGTTTGGTAATTAAGAGACAACATAAAAATTATGAATGAAATTGAGCTCAAAAGTACGTGAAACATGAACCACTCTTATTATTCGGTTTAGGATAAAAGATAAGATAATTTTTTTATGTTTTAACTAAATTATTTAAAAAACTATTTTAAAAATTATAAATAATTTTCAATTTTTTAAAATTACTTTTATTAAAAAATTGAACCGTTCAACTTCCCGATTCAGTTTAAACTTTTCGGTTTAATTTACTATAATAAATTTTGTTGTTAAAAATTGATCAGTTTGTTAATTAATAAGTCAATTTTTGTAAATTAACAAATTCTTATAAATTAAAATAAACCAACTAGTTTTTATGTAACAATCTCTTTTTTAATTATACTTCAAAATTTCAATCATATTTTAAATTCTTAATTTTATTCTATCTTTAACCAATTTTATCACAGTTTAATACCGGTTAAACCTTAAACGTCTTGTCTTACAATTTAACTTTCGATTTGATTTTAAAATATTGATAAATATAAACTAATTAATAGTGTTGACATGATGATCAATTAGAATTATCAAATTTAATTGTGAAACTAATACTAAAGCAAATATTTTTAAATTGTTAATTAAGTTCAATCTATTTTCTGTAAATTAAAAAAAATCTTAAAAGTTAAAAATTATTTTTTAGAAATTCAATTAGGTTAAAGAATTATCCTAAAATTTACTTTCACTAGAGGATTTTGTGATTAAATTTAGAGAAAAGAAGAAGAACAAGTTGATCGAATGACATAGAAATCGAAGAGACTGTGAAGAAGGAAATCAAAAAAGCTTACAGCTTGTTGGGATCCAGAAAGATAGATGGCAAGAGAGCATTCAGTTTCACCAGGGCAAAGAGCTGACATAGTGACGTCAGTTATCGCCGGAGCCACCATGAAAGTAGCAAAGTACGATAAGAACACCGTCACGAAGAGGTGGTTCAGGCCACCCAAACCCATCTGCATTTTTTCTCACACCAAAGAACACCAACACTCTCTCCCTCTCTCTCTCTCTCTCTCTATTTATATATCTGTGGCTTCCTGAGAAATCAAAAGGGTCACTCTAAATCATGAATATACACCCAACAAGGAGACTAAACATCTGAAGAAACAACACTTGCAGTGTGTACACGTAGTGGAAGAAGAAGGTACACACACGTATATATAGTTATATCCTTGGACTATAGGAAGAGAAAGAAAGAGAGCGTGTGAGTGACGAGTCTCTCTATAGTTTTCACTCATGAAAAGGACTTGAGGGGAAGTACTTTTGGAGGATTACGTTAGCTAAGATCATGTAAACAATGTGTTCTAAATTTTGTATAAAGTAGTTCCTATCAATGTGGTGTTGTAAGATTTGTCTACATAATATGTGTATCTTGGAGATAATAAGGCTTGTATACATGCATGATAATGGACAGGATTTGGATTTAATAATTTTAAATAATTAAAAAATTCAATTCATTCAGTCAGTCAAACCGTAAAAACTTGAACTTTTCAATTTTTCGGTTCTATTTATTTTAATAACTCTTGTTTTTAAAATTTGATCAGCTTATTAATTAATCGGTTAATTTTTGTGAATTAATACGTTCTTATAAACTAAAATAAATCAATTAATAATATTTTAAATCATTCGATAAATAAAGACAATCCCTTTTGATCATATTTTAAATTTTTTAAATTTATTTAATCTTTAACCAATTTTTTAGATTTCGAACCCAAACCAAATTAAATATCTATTCTAGTTACATTTATATATAAAATTTCTCATAATTCATCAGCAAAACTTTCTCAAAGTACTGTTATATTTTACTAACAAAAAATGTTTTGCACAATGTGTAGTATTGAATTAACAAATGCGGAATACATTTAACTTTGGAGTTGATCATTCCATTCCTATCTTTCTTAAGAGTTATAGTCTCACTAGCTAGGCTTTTGTTTGATTATTATATTTTTGAAGAATCGTAAGTTATTGTATTAAATTGAGGTTGATTATTATTTATAATATCTCAAGTTTATGTTAGGTTTTTTTTTTAAACGGAGGAGCCCGTAGTTGCTATCCTTTAGATTCACACTGGATAAAGCTCCGGATTAATGCAATAGCTTGAAAATCACATCAACCGGGTACTCCGTACTAGGCAAACCTTGTACGGCAGGCTCGATCGAAAGAGCGTAAGTAGGGAGAATCGAATATAAGACCTTTTAGCCCCATGCTCCTCCACTCTACCAACTCGACCACACCTTAGAAGTCAATATAAAAGAATCATTTTTTTTAATGTTAGATGAACAACCATCTCATTTAAAACTTGTATAGAATCACATGTTTGAAAATAATTAATTATATGAAATATTCACAATTAAATAACTATATATTTGATATAGTTTATTTATTTATTTGTGTTTCTTTACATTTTAAAAAAATTTAACTAACAATTAATAAATAGGTTAGCATCTCCCTAATTTAAAATAAATGACAAAATAAAAATGGTGTCTAATTAATTTACCAGTTGAGTTTATAAAATAAAATCACATGTTTGAAATTTGATTATTTAGAATAAATTAATAGTCAGATTTCAAATAATAATAATAATAATAATAATAATAGTCACGATGTATAAGTTTATAAACCATTTATCTCTTTTTTATTATAACATTTTAGCACCCATTTTATCTGAGATTTCGCAATTAAACAATTGTTATCAATTTAGTTAACTAGTTTATTTATTTGTGTGTCTCTAATAACTAAATTTTAATAAATAGTTTAACATCTCCTATAATTAAAATAAATAAAAAAGAATAATGGTATCTAATTAATTACCCAATTGAGTTCTACCTTCATGCTTCAAGCAATTTTTTTAAATTAACAATGATTAAAAAACTCAACCAGTTCGGTCAGTTCAATTGTAAAAATTTTGTACTATCCAACTTTTCGATTAGGTTTTGACTTTCTAGTAATAACTCTTTTTGTTAAAAACCAATGAGTTTATTAATTAGTCAACATTTTTTGTAAATTAAGAGCTACTTCTTATAAACTAAAACAAGTCAATTAAAACATTTTTAATTAAACTTCAAATTTTCTGGATAATGACAATTTCTTTAAATTCCTTAATTTTATTCAATCTTTAACTAGTTTTATGACTGTCTAATAAGATTTACCCTTTCAAACTTTAAATCTCTTATTTTATCGATTTAATTTACAGTTCAGTTCTTAAAATATTATTAATTAATGATGCATTAGCATTCATTTGATTAGGTTTAGGAATCTTGTAAAAGTTTTAAATATATATATATTCAGTACTCGATAGATTTAAAATATTATTAATTAATGATGAATTAGCATTCATTTGATTAGGTTTAGGAATCTTGTAAAAGTTTTAAATATATATATATTCAGTACTCGATAGATTTCGGTGATTATCGATATTATAAAAATATAAAATTTTAAATAAAAATTTATTAATTTATCATTAATCAGTACTTGGAAGATTTTGGTGATCATCGATATTATAAAAATATATTTTTTAAAATAAAAATTTCTTAATTTATCAATAATAACTATATATTAAAATGCACTAGTTCTAACTTTTATCGTAACCTTCATGCAATAGTTGATCAGTCTCATGATGCTTCGATTTTATTAGTTAAACCCTTTGATTTAGTATTGGAATATGTGACCAATTAATTGTGAAACACATGTATCTACTCACCCATATAAGTTGAAAGATGACAACTTTTCTTTGGTACGTATGTCTTTATTAATTATTCTATTTCAAAACTAACAAACTATATATTATAATTAAATAAATCCCATGTGTTGTTAAAAAGCTGCTTTGTCCGATGTTCTTAGTCTAAATCAAACAAATAATAAGAGTCTCTCGAGGTTCACTGTGCAGTCCGATGTTAAGATATGTTTACCTTAACTATTACATCCTCTTCTTTAAGACAGCGAATATTAGATTTGGAGAGCTCACTTTTACGGGAGATTTGTTAGTGATGAAACATACTCGTAAACTTCAACTTAAAAATTTTAAAGTATTAAGTTTATCAGTCATTTTTACTTATATTTCATTCACTAGCTTTATCTGTTTTTAATATGGAATTCTTACTCACACTCCCAATAATCTTCCCTTCAAGTGTGAATTTTCACATTGAATTTGGACTTCTCTTCGAGCGAAAGTCTTTTTGCTTAGCAGCTTGAGTATATGGAGTCTTCTTGCTCTTTTTCGTGAGGAAGAAACCACGAGATCCGACTACCATCTTTATACTCGTCCTTTATTGAACTATCAGCTTTGATACCACTTATTGGATCTAGAGAGCCCACTTTCACAGGAGACTACATCATGAGTTTAGTAATGAAACATACTCGTATGCTTTGACACCACGCTTCAACTCAAAACTTTAAGACATTATGTTTATGGGTCTTTTTCACTTATATGATATTTACTAACTTCGTCACTTTCCAATGTGAGATTCATACTTACTCTTGAAATCCCAACAATCTCCTCCTAAAGTGTGAATTTTCACATTGAGCTTGGACTCCTTTTTAAGTGAAAGCATTTTTGCTTAACAGCTCGAATATATGACATTACCAAGAACTCTTCTATTGTACTGGTCTGAGCTCACCAAGAAAAAATCGAGCCGGACCGGGCCGGATCTTTTTGGACATCTCTAAATATAAATGGGAACGAATGATTGGAATGTCATATTAAACATAGCTCAACCAACTCGACTCGATTCCAAGTCAACAAATTAAACCTAATTCAATTAGGATTTGGTAATGACAATTGAGCCTAGGCTCGAGATGTCTTACGAGAGGTCGGTTCGGACCTTGCAAGAACCAATAATGGTTCCAATAATTCTCTTACTCGCCATACTATTATTACAAGGTACATATCCACTAGAGTTGGCAATCAAAGCTCTCTTGGTCCGGTTCAATCAGATCCAAAGTCGACAGATTAAACTTAATTGAAATTTGAATTGGGCTCAGGCTGCCTTGTGAGAGGGTCGGCCGGGCTTTGCAAGATCCAAATAGGGTTGGTGCGTACCCAATAGAGTTGGTAATCAAAGGTTCTAGGCGAATTCAAGCCGCCTTGTGAAAGGATCAACTCAAGTCGGAGCGTCGGATCAAGTAACGATCTGACTCAGCCGTTGCCATGTTTACTACCTAACTCCTGCGGGATAATAGGAGGATTTGCATGTGAGCCTGCCCTCACATGCAAGTAATTTGGCAGATAACCAACAAAGTCAAAGTTCTGGAATTGGTACAGCTGTTCTTCTTGCATTCTACTGCAGAAACATGTGATCGGTATAAGAATATCAATGTAAAAAACCCACTCTTTAGACTTTTAGGCTCAATCTGATATCAGATTTTTTATTAACCGACCTTATAATTTAATACTTCCAAGTTCATTTCAAGTTCTATATAAAGATTCAGGTTCAGAGACCTACAAGAAACTTGCATGATTCAAACCAAGAGTTTAGCAGTAAGAGGATATGGATTTGAGAGTTGAAACAGAAGGAAAAGGGTTTTCCAGGAGAGATTTTCGATCATCAAGAAGCAGGAATTACAGGAGTTTGAAGAACAATCTGTTGGAGAAAACCTTCGGGCACGTTAATAGCGGAACTATGGTTTCGCAAGCTAGTGAAGATGGGGTTGTGAGGATAAAGCTGGTCGTGAGAAAACAAGACCTGAAGCAAATGATGGAGATGGTGGAAGAGCGTTTGAATCTTCTAAGAAGAAAGCATCTTTTGAGAGTCACGAAGGAAAGCAAGCCACGTTCATGGATTCCTGTACTTGAGTGCATACCTGAGGAGCTTTGAAGTAGTTAGGGATGACATTGGGAAGCCTAAGCTTAGCCTGACCTTTTTTCTCGAGCTAAGTCCATCCCGGTTGGATCCAAAATGATGTTATTTTATCATATCAAAGGATCATAGTCTAATTTTTTAAAATAAGTTTGTATTCGAGTTGAACCTAGGAGATGGCAATTGAGCCCGGCCTGGTGTAACTAATCTGATTCGACCTAGTTTGATCGAACTTTAGGTCTAATTGAAGTTTTTTTTTTTTCAAATCTTAAGTTTCAAGTCGAGTTATGTCTCAAATTGTGTAAATATATCCAATTTAAAGCTTTAAAATTACCTGTAAAACGACGTTGTTTTGCATAAAATGACATTGTGTTTATTTTAAATTTTAAAAATAAAAAATTTAAGTCAGATCGAGCTTTAAACTATTTAGGCCTATTGGGCTTCAGGCTGGCCCAACCCAACCATCATCTCTAGGGCATGAAGAGAAGCTTTTGAGCTTATCCCAAGCCTAATAGATCCGACCCAACCCAGCATTAAATCATGAACAAAAAAACATCATATTCACACACAATGCATAGTTTATTGCATGTTTGGTTAAGCTTTTGGAGAGTTAATAAACATCTTTTTTTCACCGCAAAAGCTTTTTTTAAGCAAAATGAGTGTTTGACTATAAAATAAAAACACACTTTTTTAGTAGATATAACTTTTTTGGCAGCTAAAATACAACTTTTTAAGAAACTCAAATTTGGAGCTTCTAAAAAAATTATTTTTCCATGCAGATTTTCCAAATCAATTAATGAGTCTATTTTTTAGTCTCTTTTGCTCTTATATTTTACACATAATTTTTACAATATCCACAAACACATCTTCACGTTTATTTTGAGATTTATATGATATTATTTGACTTTTTTATATATTTTAATATTTATTTTTTTATATTAGTTTTACTTATGTTATAATCCATATAAAATATTTGGTTAGATATATTTTCATTTATGTTTCATATGGTTTAAAATTATAAAATAATTAGTATATTGTGCTTTGCATATTATTTAATATACTTTAAATAATATTTATAAGCATAAATAATTTTTATTACAAAATAAAATATAGTTAAAATTAAAAGCACTTTTTATTTTTATATTGTCAAACAAGCTCAATCAAAAAAGCTATTTTTAATGACAATCAAACAGTAACTAGCTTCTTAGAAAATTTCTTCTCAACAAAATTTTAACCATAAAAACTCTACTGTTATAAGCCTAACTAATGATAGACTAATTATATTTTTAAAGTTTTAGTATAATATAAATGACATAATTAATTAATTAATTAAGCCGATAAAAGGATGAGTCTTCTTTTTGAGGTGGGCCAATCAAACCACTAGCATGTGCTCATTCGGGCGACTTAAAAAGTGGAAAGGAGTCTTCTGTTCCCAAAACCTCAATTCCTCCGGTACTCCTTTAATCTCAACCATTCATTGCGACGAATCGATTGGTTGAAAACAAAACGAGCAGATAGATCTGTTGTGGTGACGTCTCCTCCAGCTTATCCGTTGTGGGTCAATGCTGCTTCTTCTTGTCATCTTCCATGATCATCATCACCATGTTCTCACTGATCTTGTCATTCCCCTCGGTAGGAATTGCCCTCCTCCCTCGGCCTCACAGATGGCAGATGCTGCTCCAATGGTCCTTCTCGTGCACTTACCTTAATCCTAACCACCCATAAGACAGGAAATTTACTTACTACTTGCACCGACTATAAGACATTAGTATTGAATTTAATTAATTAATGTTAGCAATGAATCTAGAGGCTCATATTTATTTATTAATTTTATTTCACAATAAATAAAAATATTAATAACTATTGATGTAAATAATAAATAATATTAACCAATCATTAATATTACTTGTCATTATATTATTAATAAATTCATAAAATAATAAAATTTAAAATTTTATTTATCAAAAATAAAATTTAGTTAAATTATTGTTAATTAATTATAAAATAAAAAATAATCATCTTATTTACTAATATTGTTATATAACAAAATAATACATTTTTTAATTATTTATAAATTTTGATATTTATTAAAGTTTATTAATAATTAATAAAATTAATTAGCATCATAAATTAAATATTTGTTCATATTGTTGACATAAGTTAAAAAAACAAAATTTAATATATTTTAATATAAATGTTACATAAATAAATGAATAAAAATTAACTTATTTGGAATATACTATTTTTATGAATTTGAGGAAGGGCCTTAGAGCGATTGGAAAATGTTGCTCTTTTATGACCCTCATAAAGTGGGCACCTTGTGCATTAAATACGTTGATTTTATTTTTATGATTTACTAATTCATCTTTATGAAATGTAATTGATTGATTTTAATTTTTTCTTACAATATATAAAAAGTAAATGAAAATTTTAAAATAAAATTAATAAAACTAAAAAGATGTTGATATCAAAATTATGTCATCATCAAACTCCTACCATAATCCAAGTTATTCTTAATACTCTGTGTTCTAGTTCAAAGTTGCACTCATCTTATGTGAGTACGTTTTAGTACCTATTTTTACGAGTTTTTGGACGATTAATAAGTATTTCTTTTCATCACAAAAGGTTTTTTTAAAATAAGTATTTGACTGAAAATAAAAAGTACTTTTTTAATAGATATAGCGTTTTTGGCAGTAAAAATACAGATTTTTAAAAAGATTAAATTTGAAGCTTCTAAAAAAACCTCTCAAATAATTTTTTGGGTTGATTTTTCATATCAATTAATGAGTCTATTTTTTAACCCCTTTTATCCTTATGTTTTACACATAATTCTCACCATACTCACAAATTCATTTTCACGTTTATCTTGTAAACTCATCTTCTCTATTACAATAAAATGTATAATTTATTATGTATTTAACTATTTACTTAATTTGAATATTTATATTGAGA